>JADRCD010207866.1:11665-28920 GCA_019843815.1 Montemys delectorum | reverse complement strand
CCCCCCCCCCCCCGCTCCCCCCAGAGATGGCTTAGCCGGTAAAGGAGCTTGCTGCTGAGCTGAATTGAATTCTCTGGGATCCACGTGGTGGAAGAAGAGACTCCTGAAAGTTGTTGGTTGTCCTCTGACCTCAGGAAACACACACACACACACACACACACACACACACACACACACACACGGGGTTGGGGGGGGAGTCATTGGGGTGAGGTGTTGAGCTGGTGTTTATCTTATTTGTTTTGGCCCTGTCTGCTCTAGAGGCACTCTACTTGCTCCTGGTGGCTTTTGAGGAAGCATCTGGAGTTCCCTTGTGCCCCTTGGGGTAGCTTCCGTGACAGTAAGGGCAGCCCTGCCTCTATATCCCGTCTACTCCCGAAGCTGCTCTGGTCCTGTGCTTCACAGCAGGCACGCCATACTCTATGTACTCCATCTTAGTGGCAGTGTTGGGCAGTGTTGACCTCTTGTCTTGGATCCTCTCTCCCTAGCTTGTCCAACCCTTCACCTTGCAGGTTCTTCTCAATCTCCTCTGCTGGGCTCCGGTGAGAAGCCCCTCTCTTTGGTGGCTCCTAGGCACCCTTGGAAGTTTCCTGGAACTTCCTCAGAAAGACATTACCATGCATCATCAGCCTCTGGCCCTAACCCTTCCCTCTTTCATCCTCTTCTTTATCCTGCCCGTCTACGCTTGAATAAAGCCTCGTTCTATTTGTTAGATCACTTGCTGAGTGTGTACATTTTCTATTTCCTCTACCACTCTCTACTTTATCTCAAGTATCACAGTCATGCATGATCACCCCCAGTTTTTATTTGGGAGCTGGGGATTTGAACTTGTATCTTTTGACTTTCATAGTAAGCACCGAGTCATCTCCCTACCTTCTTTTTTATTTATTTGGAGACAGAATTTCACAAAGCCCAGACTGGCCCTGAACTTGCTATACAGCTGGGGATGACCCTAAGCATCTGGCTCGGCTCTCCTGTTTTCATCTCCTGTGTATTGGAATTACAGGCAGACACCAGTATGCCTGGCTTAGGGAACTCGGGTTTCATGAACGCTAATGCATACTAATTGAGCTCCAGTCCCAGCCTGAAAGTTTTAATTAACTTATACCTGTATAGATTTACTGATTCTCTTTCCAGTTTTAACTCCATGATAGAGACTGTGTCTATACTGTTTAGAAATCACACTGGGGCCTGGCACACTGTAGGGTATGTAAGCAGTTGATATTTGTTGAAAGAATGGAATGTAATGACCAGTGTATAGAGGAGGAGATGGGCTTAGCAAGGCCAAGACAATTACTTAAGGACACAGTTGGTATTCCTGTGGAGGTTAGAACTCAAACCTCTCTGATCTCAAGACAGGGAGCCTCACACACAGCAGAGATTACATTCCTCCAACATTGTTCCCAGTATCAATTTCTTACTCAAGTATGCAGGAGGTTCCCATTATTCATTGTGTCTGTTCCATTCTGGAATCTTGTCTGATTTTCAGGACTAGAAACTGGTGTGCCTCAGATGCCTGTAAGTCTTTACCTCAGAATTTGAATTTAAATTTTAGATAGGCGATTTGGATCAGATTGTCTATTGTCTATTGTCTCTGAGTTTGCTCAGCAGCTAGGTGTGCCGGTCCTAGATCCTCATCCTGAATTCGAATTCTGCTCTCACCAGGTCCTGGTACCTCCCTCTTTTGTCTCCGTTTAACCAGGAGGGACTCTCCCAATCTTTAACCTTATTAACAATTGCAGGCAGAATGTGCTGACTTAGGAATGTGGTCCAAATGTTAGTCTGAAGGGCAGATAGTAACAGGCGTTGCTGAACTCTTCTGTCTCAACGCCACTGTCGCAGCTGTCAACTTCGTTCTTTTTAATTGCTCTAAGGTTGTAGCTGGAAATTGATGGGTCACTGGGGAAATAACAATGAAAATCAAACTAGATGTCACTGCATCTCTATTAGAATGGTCACTAAAAACATGGATGCAAAATAAACTGGGAATCAAGCAGGGGAATCAGAACTCTCGAAGTTGCTAGAGGGAGTATAAAATGTGGCAGCCATTACAAAAAACAGTACGATCACTTTGCAAACAACTTAAAGACAGAAATGGCATTTGTTCTACTAATCTGTGTACATACTCAGAATAGTTGAAACAAAACAAAACGAAACAGGCACATTCTAAAAGCAACATTGTTTCCAATAACCAAAAGGTGGAAACAACCCAAATTCATCTCCCACAGATGAATGGATCTATGAGGTGTAATTGTACGCTTGTTATAGAATTGTTGTAGAATTACTAAGTACTACAAAAAAAGAAATTTGGATACATTGATTAACTACCCCCTAATGTTAGGCTAAATAAAATAGTCACAAAACGAATTTTCGGTGAGTCCTCTTACATGAATGCCTAGAATAGGCACATTCAGAGACAGAAAGTGAAACCAAGGCTTTCAGGAGCTGGGGTGGAGTGGGGGAGAGGGAATTGCTACTTAGTGGCTATGTAGTTTCAGTTTGAGGTAACGAAGAATTCTGAGAAGGTTGATGATGAAGGTTACATGCAATGTGACTGTTTCTGATGCCATTCGTATACTAACGATCAAAAATGGTGAATTTTATGTCCAATATTTAAATTTAAAATGAAAAAAAAAAGAGAAAGATTTATTTCATTATTTATTTTATGTATATGTGTCTGTGTCTGAGTGTATGTTTGGGCACCGAGGAGGCCAGAAGAGGGCATCAGATTCCCTAGAGCTGGATTACAGGTGAATTGCCCTACATGGGTGTTGGGAACTGAACTTGGGTCTTCTTCTTCTAACCACTGAGAAGCCCTATGTTCACTATGGTTTACTACAATAAAAAAATGGAACACACACACACACACACACACACACACACACACGCACGCACAGGCGCACACACACACTCCCACACACCATAGAAACTCACTATAAAGCTGAAGATGACCTTGACTTCCTATTCTGCTGCCAGGTTTGATGATTCTAGCCTGTCCCGTAGCACCTTGATTTTATGTGTTGCTGAGAATGGAAATCAGGATTTCAGTATGCTGGACAGGCACTCTGCCCATGAGTGGTGTCCTTAGTCCCAAGCACAATGCTATCCATTATTTATATCTCTAATAAGGAGTCACTGGAGCGATCCGAGGATAAATTGGGATATAATTGTCAGTAACATCCTGTGCTGCTTTAAGTAGGGTCTCTAAGATTTCACTTAGAATTTCCTCATCTCTGGTAGAGTGATCTTTCTGATATTAACTGTTAACACATTGCTTCATGATTTATGTTATTTTATGTTTCCATATTTCCTGGATTTCATCTATACTGGACAATATACAAATTTTTTTCTTGTCTGATTTTATTTTCTGAGAGTCTCATTACACAGCCCACACTGGACTTGATGTAGCTCTGTTTAACTTACAGCTATATTCCTGCCTCAGCATCCAGAAGGCGGGAATTATGTGTTACTATGAGGGCTTCCTTTTGAAAAGACTTTTCTTACTGGATGGAGGGCACACTCCTGTAATCTCAGGAAGGCAGTCAGGAAGCCTTGAACTAGAGATCAAGGCCAGCCTGGTCCACATAGCAAGTTCCAGTCAATACTACATAGGGAGACACTGTTCCTCCCCACCTCCCTATCCCCCCACCCCCTACTTTTTCTTCCCTTCTCAAGAGCATTTCCTTTCCCTGTCTTGTAAAAAGTTGCAAAGAAGAAAGTATCTATTTTTGCTTCATGGATAGAACATGCTGGCCTACCTTCTGACTAAACTATGTTTGGTCTTGGGCTATGGCCTTCCAAACCACTGGCTTAAGCCTGCAAGTAGGTACGGTCTGCGTTATCAAAGTCCCGATGCGAAGCAGCAGGGATTGGATGGGAAACTGCTTCCTTTTGGAGTCTTGTGTAACCCAGGTTGAAGTTGAAGTTTTGATGTAGAGAGGTATATCACACCACATGAAGTTTATGTGGTGCTGGGGATCAAACTCACGGCTTCATACACACTAGGCAAGCATCTCCCGATGGCTGTCTCCCCAGCTGCGATGGCTTATTGTGTCGGGCGTTTGAACACTTGGTCTCAGTTGGTGAGGCATGTGGAGAGGGGTTAGATGGTGCAGACTTGCTGGAGGAAGTGTGTCACTAGGGGCAAGCTTTGGGAGAGAAAACCCTCACAGCTACTTCCAGTTCACTCTGCTTCCTGCTTGAAGTTCAGGCAATGAGCTCTCAGCCACCTGCTCCAGCCACTGTCCCTGCCACCTGCTGCCCTGCTGTCCTTGCTATGATGCTTCGTCACAGTGACAGAAGAGTTTGCTATGCTCTCAATCGTACGCATGTTGTTTATATAGATTTATTTATTTTACTTTATGCATATGAGTATTTTGCCTGAATGTGTGTCTGCGCACCATGTGAGTGCTGGCACTGTAATAAAAAGCCATAAAATTAAGCAGGTTGAGGATCAATGTTCTTGAAGGGGAAGTATGTTTGTGTTTGTGTTAGGTTCCTGTTTTGCTGTAACAAACTGGAAGTCACAAACTCAGTGATTGAGAGCACTGAGAGTCAATCATGTGGAATCTACAAGTTCTAAGACCAAGGTGTGGTCAGGCTTCCAGAGGGTCTAGGGTAGAGCCTGCTTTCTCTGCTTCCCCTCCAGTGGAAGTACATGTATCCCTGGGCTCATGGCTGTCCACCAAGGTCAGCATCTTCAGGCCTTTCTCTGTCTCAGTCTCTGTGGCTTTGTTTTAGATCTCTATTCTCCACCTTCATGTCTCCTTTGCTGATTTTGCCCTCTGAACTCATCCCGTGGGGGGCTCTTGTGAGTCCATCAGTCCTGCATAATTTAGGATCATTTCCAGTTTAGGATCCTTGGTCATCAGCCAGGTCCCCTTGCTCAGTTAAGGAATATATTCACAGATTTCAGGTACTAGAATGTCAAGGTCATCAAGGGTCACTATTCTATGATAGCCATTTTGTCTTATACCTATTCATAATTTTTGTCCTTTAAAGTTGATTTATTTAGGGGCTGGAGAGATGGATCATCATAAGCACTGGCTGCTCATCCAGAGGATATGAGTCTGGCTCTCAACACCCATGTGGAAACTCACAACTGTCTGCAACCTCGGCTTCAGGAGGTCAACACCTTCTTCTGTTCTCCTGGGGCATCAGGCATGCAGGCAGTTCACAATTACACATGCAAGCAAAACACTCATACACATACAGCAAAAAGCAAGTAAACCTTTTTTTTTTTTAAATTAGTTTGTTTAGCTAGACTTAAGGGCTCATTCCTATAATCCCAGCATTTGAGAGGAGAGAAGAGGCAGGAAGCTTGCTATAAGTACAGTCTACAGAGGCAGCCTGATCTACAATGAGATCTGGTTTCAAAAACAAAAAACAAAAAAAACCCCCAAAAAACAAAAAACAAAATAACAATAAATAAACACTTGATTTCTTGTTTTATTTCTAAAAGAACATATTCAGAGGGTTTGCAAACAACAACACAAACTAAATTGCACAAAGGTCAAAAAGCCATAGAAAGACCTTCAGCATCAGGGGAATGTCAGTCAGGGCCACAGTGAGTGCACTTGTGTGAAAGGTTCCTCACGAAGCACTCGTGAGACTCTTAATCGATGAGCGATGAGCGTTGGTGTGAAGCGGTGGAGCCCTTACAATGAGGTTAGGCTCCTTGGGCTCTGAGCTCACAAAAGGATCCATGCTGTTACCATACGAGTGTGTTCATCATCTCCTCAGAGGGTTCCTTGTAAAAAGCATGTGTTCATTTCCTCTGCCTTTGTCTCCTCCCACTCCTGCCTGCCTGCCTGCCTGCCTGCCTGTCTGTTTGTCTGTCTGTCTCTGCCCCTTTCCCTGACTCCCACCTTCGATGGTTGCTATATCAAGGTGATAAGTGGAAGGGCCTTGATCATGGTTTTGCAGCCTCTAGAGCTGTGAACATAAACATTTACTCATTATATATTACACAATCTCAGTGTTCTGTATAGTAGCACACTAAGATAACAAGCATACTCACATGGAGGGATAAACAGAAATATAGACAGTACTGAGTACTGGGGAGGACTTGGGGGAATGAGAATCCCAGCATGCTACTGGTTAGAATAGCAAATGGCACAGTCACACTAAAAAACAGGTTGGTGGTTCCTTGAAAAGCCAATCCTAGACTGACCCTACAATCCAGCCCTTCCACTCCTGGGTATAAAACGGAGGGAGGTGAATACGGGAGCTCAAGTAGATAATCGTATACCAGTGCTTACAACTGCATTATGGCAACCTAGCTCTAGGGCTCAGCAGAAGAGTGGGAACTGACATCCTAGGTCCAGTACCCAGTGCTGCCCAAAACAAAGCAAACAATAACTTAACAGAGACTGTGGATCCACCAGGATGGGCCGTGTCCCTGTGGTAGAATTATTGTCTGCTTGTACAAAAGAACACTGATGGAGATGGTATGATTCCATCTATCTGAACTATCCAGAGCAGTCGAACTCATGGAGACAGACAGCGGAGCGGATTCACGCTTGCTGTGGATAGAGGTAAGCAGGCCGAGTGAGTCTGACAGGGTTTTGTTCTGTGATGAATTATTTAGAGGGTTGATAGAAATGGCTATGCAATGCTGTGAATAAGCATTAGGGCCCATTGAGTTAAGGATTATGTTATGTGAACTTTCTTTTAATTAAACAAAATACAAATATAAGATAAATACTGAGAAATTGTGGTTTTGCTCATTTTTTCCACCCATATAGATATCTGAAGACAGGTCCCACATGACATCCCCACCTGGCCTTGAACTTTTCTCAGCTCCTTCTGCCTTGACCATCTTCCATATTGCTTAATCCTGATACTGTTCCCTTGAGAAGATAGAACATAGTCATTTAGAACACAGTGATGGTGCATGCCTGTAATCCCAAGACCTGGGAGACCAAGGCAGAAAGGATGACTAGCTCAGGTCCTTCTTGGGCGACATGGTTAGAGACCAGCCTGCACTAGATAGCAAGATCCTGTTCCAAAACCAAAAACCAATGTAGTTTATTTAATATAAGCATTTATGGCACACAACTTTCCATAAATAGTTTTACTGGTATCTCAAATGTTTTAATTATAATATGATTTATTTTTGTTATATAATTCATTGTGATCTGTTTATGTCAAAGTATATTTCATAACGTTTAACAACTTAGATATGTTTTTGTTGTCAGTTTCTATTCTGAGTGTATAGCAATCAGAGAAAACACTTTGTATTGATTCAGTTTTTCTGATCTTTTTTTCTTTATATTTAGAAATCTTTTAAAAATTCATTTTGAGATATTTATAAGTTTGCACAAAGTAGTATGAAATAGCTCATAAAGATTCCACCTGCCTGTTTATAGGCTGAATTATATCCCCTCCCAAGGTCATTTTTTAATCTTAATGTCCCTTATCTTTGATTTTGAGGACTGGGAAGAAATGTCTCCAGAGAAGAGATCAAGTTAAAATCAGGTCTCTAGAGTAGATAGTTCCTTACTGACTGTCCTTACAAAAGTCGGAACTTGGGGCTGGCAGATGGCTCAAGTCAGTCTCTGGAACCCACAAGGTGGCAGGAGAGAACCAACTCTTGAGGGTTGTTTGTCCCTTGCGGGCTGGTCACATGAGTGAGGTGACACGTGTGTGTCTGTACTCATGTCCACACCAAGTATAAAGGAGACAGGCAGGAAAGCTTCAGGGGCAAGGCCTGGAGCAGCATCTCCGCCCGCTAGGCAGAGCTCTCCTGATACTTTAACTTTCCATTGTGGGAGACAGACCACCATTGTCTAAGTCATTCAGTGGGTGTTGTTATTTTGTTATTTTGTTTGTAGCCCTGGCAACCTTATACAAAGAGGATGGACCAGTTCCCCTTGATGGTGACGTGCTGCATAACCAGAAGGAACTGACTTTGTTACAAGCCATGTACCTTTCACGTGCATTAGCTTCCAAGTATGGATGTATTGGAGTTGGCTGAAGACATTTAGGTGCTCTCCATCTGGAGCTATCTGGACTACCACTGCTGTAAACAGTCATGCCAATGTATCTATTGTAGTTTTATTTTTACATAATGACTTCCTGATTGATTTAGTATGTGTGTTGTGTTATAGATACGTAGCATATTTGTAAGTATTTGCATGTGCATGTATGCATGCCTGTGTGGATTTGTGTGGATTTGTGTGTATGTTGGTCATAGGTCCATGCCGGGTGCCTTCCCTTGTTGATCCCCTAGGGTATGTTTGTTGGTTTGTTTGTTGAGACAGGTTCTCTCCTTGAGCCTCAAGTCCCTCCATTGCACTAAGCTAGAACTACTGTCTCCTCCCACTCTGTGCGGCATTACACGAGGACCACCATGCCTGGTTAAAAGACCTAGAGTTATTTGTTTTATTTTATGCATATGAGTATTTTGTCTTCATGCATGTATGTGAACCAGACATGTGTTTGATGCTTGAGTGGTTCAGTGAAGGTGTTAGATTCCTGGAACTGGGGTTGTGAGCCACCATGTTGGTGTTGGGAACAGCTGAACTCTCTCTCTAATCCCATGCCTGGCTTATTATGCAGTGGCCTCTGGGAATCTGAACTCAGGTTCTCAGGCTTCTGAGGTAGTTATTTTGCCAAATGAGGCATCCCTCAGCCCTCCTCTGTGGTTTTAGAACTCTATTTACTTGTAGACTGTTTTTAGAAGTTGGCTTAAACATTACAAAACACACCTTTGTGTCCACACGGATGTATGGAGAGACTGGAAAATGGAGAACCCTCACCATAGCCCAGGGTCCAGCCCAGGGTCCTCACTGTCCTGTTCCCTGTGTGCCTATCTTACAGTAACGCATCAGGCATGGTTCCAGAAAGGCACACTGGTTTTCAGCCACCCAGCTTGTTTTCAAGAACTTGAGAAAAAAAACCAAACCAGTCCATTAATATTTACCCATATGTTTATTTCATCTCTTCTTTTCTTCATTCATCTTGTTCCAATTCTTGGTTTATTCAAGATAGTTATTCTTAAGAGCATATATACTCAACAGATTCCATTTTCTTTATTCTCCGATCTTTATTCAATCTGCATTATTAAGGTATTTTTTTTATTATTATTATTTTTTGCTGGATATTGAATCCTGCCTTGTTTCTTTTGGGTACTGGAATGGTCCCCAGGGCCCTGGACACATGAGGCCAGCACTCCACTGCTCCAATCACAGCCTTTAGATATGCATTCTGGGTTGAGAGTTTTCTTTTGGTATTTTGACTGCACGGTTCCACTTCCTTCCAGTTCCTGTGGTCTCTGATGAGGTGTTAAGGTTTTTTGAGCTGCTGTCTTGAGTCAACCTTCTCTGGTTCTTTCTGAGAGGTTCGTTTGTTTGTTTGTTTTGTCTCTTTTGTCTTCTTAAGCACTTTGGCCCTAATTACATTTTTTTTTTCTCTAAAAGAATGTAATGTTGTTTGGGGTTTGCTAATTTCTCAAATTGGCAGGTTTTATGAGTTTCACTGGAACTGTAGAGGGTTTTCTGTACTTATTTTGTCTATTGGTCTTTCCTGCAGGGCACCCTTTCCTCTTGACCTCTCACACACTGGTAATGAATGTGAACCCCTTTGGTGTCATCTCAGGGTCCCAGGATCTTGCTCATCTTCCCACTACCATTTTATTTATTATTTACGTATGCACATACATACATGTACATGTGTATGTGGGTGTACATACACACATACATACACATCAAACAAACAACAAACAAATAAATCACAGTGTCATTAAAAAACAAATACGTCGGGTGGTGGTGGCGCACGCCTTTAGTCCCAGCACTTGGGAGGCAGAGGCAGGTAGATTTCTGAGTTCGAGGCCAGCCTGGTCTACGGAGTGAGTTCCAGGACAGCCAGGGCTACAAAGAGAAACTCTGTCTCGAAAAAAACCAAAAAAACCCCAAAAAACAAAGAACAAAAAAAACAAAAACAAAAAAACAAACAAACAAACACAACCTCCAAGTTAGAGCTGAAATGACAGTGAGGGTCCGAATGTTTCTGCAGTATGTCTAAAGCACTTCATTTTGTTAGATCCCAGGACCACAAAAACCAAACCAAACCCTCCTGCTGGGCTTGTTTTTTTGTTTTTTCTTTTGTTTTGTTTGTTTGTTTTATTTCTCCTTTACTTTTTTTCTGACTGTTTCCTGAGAGGGCCCACCTTTCCACCCACTTAACACTGGCCTTACTTTTTGGCATTTGTCTTTATTTTACTTTGCTGTTTTGGTATGTAGTGGGAGGGTGCATGTGCCACAGTATGCTTATGGAAGTTGAGGACAATTCTCAGGGATCAGTTTTCACATTTGTCTGAGCCATCTTGCTGGTCTTACCAGGTAATTTCAACATCTGCAAAATAGTGTGTGTGTTTCAATTTTCCTAGTTCTTAGTATGCCAATTACTTTTGCATTGCATTCTGGGCATTTTGAACATTAATATTATTAGTTTCCCAGTCTCACATGTGAATCCTATAGTGGTGGTGTTACTTTGGTACAATGGGTAATAGATTAGACCTCCAAAATCCTGTGGTGGCTTAGGGTGTAGCTCAGCTGTAGGCTGTTCCCTAACATGCTCCTGCTGGATTGATTCTCAGCACCACAGACACACAAATCCCATACAACACAGGATCTGATGACCATCCTTCTCAGTGGCAGCTGCAGAGTCCATCAATCTTCTGTGGATTAGATTTTACTATTTCTTAAAAAAGTGCAAGGTCTCACTCTATGGCCTGAAACTCACTATGTTGCCCAGGTTGGCCTCAAACTGTGGCAGCACTCTTGCCATAGTCTCCCAGAGCTGGGACTTAAGCCTGGGAAACCAGCCAGATCCAGGTCTTTGGAGGTTGTTCGGAGCTGTTCTGTGTGTGTGCCACCTAGTGGCCAAGCTGGGAGGTCATCTCAAAGCTCTTGGTATGCGCGTGGTTGGCCATGCTGCCTTCTGAGGTGTTCACAAGCAACCCTATCTGTCACTTTCCCAAATGCCATCCTCTTTAGAGTGTCCCAATTGCTTTCTGGCTCCTGCATTTCAGTGTGGCAGCCAGAAGAGCCAAAAAGAAAGCAAGAGATTTCTCCTTACGTCTCTGAGCGTCCATCTCCTCGACTTTCTGGAGACCTCTCTCAGAGCCCTGTCTCTGTGTAGCCTCACAGCTATACAAAGCAACTTGAAAGCTGAAAATGTGCTAAGCACAGCACAGATTCAGGGTGGCTTCCCAATTTACAAGCTACTCTGTACTTAAAATGTGTGCACATGGCATGCCACGATGCATGCATGGAGGTCAGAGGCCAGTGTGCGGGAGTTGGTTCTGAAGCTTGAACTTGGGTTGTCAGACTTGTTAGGAATCACCATTACCCAATTAGCCATTGTTTCTGGCCCCCACACTTCTTCTTCTTCTTCTTTTTTTTTTTTTTTTTTTTTTTTCAAGACAGGATTTCTCTGTGTAGTCCTAGCTGTCCTGGAACTCACTCTGTAGACCAGGCTGGCCTCGAACTCAGAAATCTGCCTGCCTCTGCCTCCCAAGTGCTGGGATTAAAGGCGTGTACCACCACCGCCCAGCTTCCCACATTTCTTTTTCTTAATTTTTCTCTCTCTTTCTCCCTCTCCTTCCTCTCTTCGCTCTTACACATGCATGTGCATGCGTGTGTGTTCGAGTGCACACACACATACAACACACACACACCACACCATACCAACTCTGTGCCTCCCGGTCATTCACCCACCCCCCCATGCTCGCTCTTTCTCTTAATCACACACACCTCCACCCTGCCCCCACATACACACTCATACACTTTTGTGCTGGGGATTGAGTCCCTGGGCCTTGCCCATGGTGAGCACTCTCTCTGCCACTGAGCCATACCTCCAGCCAATTGTACATACCTGGCAGCTCTCAGGACTCTGCTCCCTACACTCTGGCCAGGCACATTTGATGAAACAGTGCTGTGAGGCAATGATCCCTACCTCCTCTGACTCTTTGGGTAGAGCTCTGAGTCACACAGTTAAGCTGAGTCACACTTGGGCTCTTTTTCAGGACTTTTGAATCGTGCTGTTTGCAGTGTTGTCCTATCCCATGAACGTGCTGGCTCTCAACATGGATTCTCATACTGTGCTTGTGTGGGCTCGTGCGCATGGGGGGTGCTTCTCATGTGGGTGCTTGTGTGAGCTCACGAGCATGTGGAGGCCAAAGGACAAGCTTGCATGTTGTTCCTCAGATGTCATCCACTTTACTGTTTTGACCCACTACTCACTGTGCCTGGATTTTTAAATAAGCAAGTTGGGGAGAAAGGGTTTATTTGATTTATACTTCCAGATCATAATCCATCATTGAAGGAAGTTAGGACAGGAACTCAATTAGGGGTAGAACCTGGAATTAGGAGCTAATGCAGAAGCCATAGAGGGGTGCTGCTTACTGGCTTGCTACCCATAGCTTGCTCAACATTCTTATAGAACCTAGGACCACCAGCTGGGCCCTCATAAATTGATCACTAATTGAGAAAATTCCCTACAGCTGGATCCCTTGGAGGTATTTCCAAGAGGCCTCTTTCTCTCTGATGACTCTAGCTTGTGTCAAGTTGACACACAAACCCAGCCACTCCAGTAACATTAAGGAAATAGGGTGTCCCGTCGGAAAATCAGGCTTGGAGCCTGTTTGGTTTTTCTTTTGGGGACAAGGTCTCATGTATCCCAGATTGGCCTCAAACTGCTATGTAACTGAGGATGAACTTGAACTTTTGATCCTCCAGACTCCCCATTCTGATTCTAGGACAGTGGGTACGTGCTGCTACGCTGAATTCTGTGTGGGGCTTGAAATTGAACCCAAAATTATTGGTCCTGGGGTTTTGTTGCAGTAATAGAAACCTTGACTAAGTCACTAACCACCAGGCCTCAATGAGACACCTCCGAGTTAGCTCTCAAATTCTTCCTGGTGAAGCTGGTCTTCTGACTGCTGTAGCTAACTCAACCTTTTCTGCTGACATAGCCCTCTGGTGTCTAGTCTCTTACACCTGGTGTAGCCATTGCTTCTCTCTCACGGGTCTGGCTTTTCCTAGCAGTGGCTCTCATGTTACCCGGATGTTCTTGAGAGTCTCATTGTCCCATTCCCCTAGGGAAACTTCCCTGGCACCTCCTGGTTCAAAGCATGGAGTGTAAACTCCTGAGTCCAGCAGGCCTTGTCATCTGTGGCCTGGACTTCCTCCCCTAACTCCTCTCTCATCACCGGAGTGTCTGCTCTCCAGAGTCCAAAGACGTAGACATTCCTGAGACACTCCAGGCTGTCAGTCCTCACTCTGGCTCCTACCAAATAGCCCAGCCACTGAAATGTTAGCCATGTCCCCATGTCTGTAGCTGAGGCCACTGCTGGCTCTCCTTGTTCTCCAGACAGGACCAAAGCATAGAACCGAGGTCCCCTAGCACTGCAGGTTGCTGAAGAGATGTCTCTAACTGAGGAAGTGCTAATGTTTTAGCAACGTGAGTTCAGTTGCCACTTGGTCACTGGTCACTTCACTCTCTTATCTTATTTAGTGGTCTGATCTGTGTAGTGGGGCACTACTTTACAGAAGCATTTTGAGAACTGAGTGTGTGAATTCATGGGCTGACATCAATGAAGAGCCCATTAGATAGTATCTGTGCTATTTTCTAGTGCCTTAGGAGTTAGTCAGTTGGCAGAGTACACGGAGAGAGGAATTCAGACACTCCAGCTGCTGTCTTTGGGGCCTCCTGTTCCGTAGAGGACAATGTCTTTGGTTTTCTAAGTCCTGAGGCCCACAGATGGGCTGCCAGGCCTGTGTTCCCCCTCTTGCTTTGAGCCACACTTGTGGTCACAGAGCTAACAAGGGGCTAGGACCATGACCCTGTGCCAGAGGCTTCTCGCCTCCTACCTTGATGTCAGGGATTCCTAAGAAGGAACATCTTAACATGTTATACCTAGACAAGCCCTGGTCACCAAGGACACGCAAGAATACAACTTGGGGATCAAAAAAGAGGCTGTTGGGAAAGGTGGTGAATCCCTTTAGTCCCAGCAGTTGGGAGGCAGATGTGGGTGGATCTCTGTTAAATCATCAAGGGCCACATAGTGAGACCCCATCCATCAGCCTCAAAAAAAAAAAAAAAAATCATCCACAGATTCCAAAGATGTATTTTACATTCAGACTACAAAATCACATGAAAGCTCACAGGCTGGCTATCCTGGGCCTTGTAACAAGGGGGCAGAAACAAGAGAGGCTTTTCCTCAATAAAGTGGAAGGCCAAAACCAACTCCCCAAAGCAGTGCTCTGGTCACTTTGGCATACACACACCCACACACACCCACAAACACATGCTCCCCAAGCACACACTACATATAAAAAAAAAATATTTAAAGCCAAAGTGAAGAAAAACCCATCTGTCTCAATGGGAGAGAAAAGAGAGAAAATCAGAACTGATTGATCTTACCATCAAGAGACCATTTCTCTGTGTCTTCTCAATGATAAACAAAACATTTTCTAGAAGACATCTCCATTCCCACTCATGGGCAGTGAGTGGAGACTCACTGAGTAGAGGCAGTGCTGACTGAAATCTAAAGTGGCCAGTTTGAGAGCAGCCCCCACGGAGCAACAGGCAGCCACAGAAGCACACAGCTCCCTAATTCTCACACTCTTCTGCTTGTCTGCCTCCACCTCTTCTCCAGCCCCACCTTCTCCACCCTTCTCCTTCCTACACACTTCTCTTCTTCCCATTCTAGCTTGGTAATTCCCTAACTACCAGCCAGCGGTGTAGCCACAGAAACTCAAGAGCCCAGAGTACGCCACGGTGCACACCTGTCATCCCGGAGAGGGCTGTGCATTCGAAGCTAGCCTAGACCACACATTGAGACCCTGGGTAATGTCTGTCAGCCCCACTTTAATACACATCGGAACGTATGTGTGTGGAGGGAGGTGCATACCTATAATTTAAGTTAGCAGGTCAGTCACAAGTTACACCTATCTCCCTCTGTGCCAGGGCTATTCTACGATAGCCAGACAGCTAATGAAGGCACAGATGAACTGGATATGGCTCTGCTGGAATGCAAAGCTGGCCTGTGTCATGGCTGAGACATTCCTGTGGCATGTGGTAACTTTGAGAGAGAAGCTTGCAGCAGGGTATGTGGGTTCCCATCAGCTGTGCCAAGAACTCATAGCCTGTGCTAGAGACACTTGCGGCACCCCTGTCGGCCTCGGCCCTTTTCTGTCTCTTTTCTAAGACCATTTTAGAATTGGCTTCGGTGCTGTGGGAGAAGGGGACTTCCCACCCATAGGGGCTCTGAGGACTGAGAACACATCTTATTGAACAGTAGTGTGCCTGAGCTCTGGGTGGAGGAGGCCAGAGTAGTCTTCCCTGGAGGCCTTGGACAAACCATGGTTTCTGTCTCCAGATCGAAATAGGGCTGACTATGATGGCTCATGTCTGAAATCTCACCAATTGGTGGCTGAGGCAGAAGACTTGCTACAAGTTTTAGGACAGCCTGGGCTACATAGTGAGTTTCAAACCAGCCTAAACTATAGAGTGGGAGTCTGTCTCAATCAAACCAACAAAACTAAACCAAACTAACCAACTAAACAAACAAACAAACAAACAAACAAACAAAACTCCACAAAATTTCCAATAGTCATATTGTAAAAAGCAAAACCAAACAAATAAACTCAATTTTAAGTACTGTAAACCATTTTATCTTACCCAGTGTGCCTGGGATACTGTTTTGGCGTGTAGCTGATATTAGTGAGGCTTTGCACTCTGTCTTAATACTTCCTGCTTGGTTTTCTCCCATACTTTAAAAAGATGTGTCTGAAATCCAACACACATTTTCTGTTTTAATTGCATCTCTGTGGAGTTACTGACATGACTGTACCCAACAGCCACATGGAGCTGGCGGTGACCACACTGGGTGGCACATGTCTGTCGCATGAGGTATCTGGATGTGGCCTAGAAGGAGACGTCTATGCCTAAAGCACATTCTAAGGAAGGACATCTGGTGACAGTAGAAGACCTAGTTTCCCGAGCTGCACACATGTTCACAAATCTTCATGGCTGATCACCAGCGGACAGCAATATGCCCGTCTAGTCCATACAGAACAGCTCCTCAGACACACGGACCTCAGCATGATGCTTTGGGGGTTGGGGCTGGCTGTTTCTGCCAGGAAGAATGCTCTCCACAGAGATATCTGCTTACTCTCACTGCTCAGTGATTTGACAGTCTTTTGGAGAGGGTCCTTATTGATCTTGCTGTCTTCTGGACCTTGTTGTATCAAAGGCATTTTAGGCTAGGAATGGTGGTGCACACTTGTAATCCCAGCACTAGAGAGGCCAAGGCATGGGGATTGTGGGTGTGAGGCCTGCTTGGGCTACATGCACAGTGAGCTCAAGGTCAGCCTGTTTTGGAGAGAGAGGGGAGATATTTGGGACTGGAGAGATGGTTCAGCAGTAAAGAGCACTTCCTGCTCTTCCAGAGATCCTGAGTTCAGGTCCCGGCACCAATGTTGGGTGACATGAGTTATAACCTCCTGTAACTCCAGTTCCAAGGGATCCAATGCCCTCTTCCAGTTTCTGAGGGTATCTATGTGTAAAAAGCACCCCCCACACACGTGGTACCAACTTACATGTGAGAGAGACTCACACATATATCCATAAAAACTTAAATAAATAAATCTTTTTAAAAAATCTCTAGGGTAGGAGACATGGGTTGTAGCAGCACTTGCTGCTTCTGTAGAGGACCTAGTTCAGTTCCACTCACAGCCATTTTTAACACCAGTTCTAGGGCATCTGTTGTCCTCTTCTGGCCCTGTAGGCACCAGGCAGGCACATGGTACACATTCATTCATGCAGCAAAAATCCATATGCACCAAAAAAGTTTAATTAAAAAATCTATATAATGAATGTTGAAAGATAAAGAATGGATATATCGAATGAAGTTATTAAAATTTGACTATCCAGCCCATAAGCCAAGAGATGTAGGGTCTTCATTGCTGGTTTTCATTTCAGATAGTAATATAAGAATATATCATAACTCTTTTGTAAATGTCCTCTCTGGCACTTGCTTGTGACTGTCTGGTACCCTATTCCTTAGGCCAGAGATGTGTAGCTAGAATTCCTAAGGAAACTCATTGTATGATATGAAAATACGTAATGGGGCTGGAGAGGTGGCTCAGCAGTTAAGACCACCGGCTGTTCTTCCAGAGGCCCTGAGTTCAATTCCCAGCAATCACATGGTGGCTCACAACCATCTGTAATGGGATCTGATGCCCTCT
>JADRCD010207866.1:0-11565 GCA_019843815.1 Montemys delectorum | reverse complement strand
AAAAAAAAAAAAAAAAAAAACAAAAACCAACCAACCAAACAAACAAATAAATAAAAGTAATTGGAAATACTATGGCCAGACAATGGAATGGAAACATACATTGTATGTATATCTAGTGCTTATAAACTAGTTCTTAAGTTTGTTCTGGAATGTTCTATATGCACAAAGCATAACAGATGTGGCATAAAATTCTGATGATGACTCCCAGTGCAGCTGGCTTTTATGGTGTAAGATATTCTCCAACAAAATACATCTCACTTTCTATGTAAAACATGCTTGTTTTAGGAAATGATATTGGGGAAAGTGTAAAATCCTGCATGCTAATGATCATTGTGGAAATGTAAGGTCAGGGTGGTTTTGAAAACACCGCCTGGTGGTGTTGAACACAGGGTAGTGTTAAGAGTCACTGAGGCCATTGTTCCTTGGTTAGCTAACTGAACTCATAGTCTTGGGGTCAGCTATTATGGGCTGTACTCTTCACTGATTTTCTTCTAAGCATTCACAAGAATCCCTAAATTGAGAGGAGAATGGAGACAGGAAGAAAGTGTAAGCTCATTGAACTTAAAAGTTGCGTGTGTGTGTGTGTGTGTGTGTGTGTGTGTGTGTGTGTGTCCGCACAAACACAGGCAGTGTATCATTATAGAGCTCAGGCTACTCTCTACTCTCAGTCCCCTTGCCTCTGTCTCATTAGTGTTGGAATTGTAAGTGTTGGCCACTGTGTGTAAATTCCAACGAGGGAGAATACGGACACTACCACTAATTTTTATCCAAATTTGAAGCTGGCTTTCTTAAATACTGACCAGGAGGATGGATCCTGGCCAGACCCATACCCAGGTTCCTAGAGTATAGTAGTGAATTTCAGACAGAGGCTTATAAAGGCAAACCCCACAAGGCTACGTACCTCATCCAATCAGGGGCAAGCATACATCTTGACATACTTCCTGCCTGCATACCTCCCATTTATGTGTGACCAAGCTCATCCTATGCAGTTGGGGCAACCAAGCTTGTTTACAGAAGCGAAAATATGTGGCTTGTTATCTCCCATGAACAGCAGCCCACAGCATTCCAGGAAGTTCTCTGTCCTGGGGCTTATAGGTTAGAGGCGTTTTGTTTATAGATCTCTTCAGTATGGTGACTTCAACTTAAAAGCACACGTGCCTGGCTTAATGCTATCCTTTGGGATGGTGAGTTCTTTATCTGAGTTTGTTTTTGCTTTTAAATTGATTTATTCTATTTTGTGTATATGATTGTTTTGCCTGCATGCATGCATGTGTACCATGTTCATGCCTGGTGTCCTCAGAGGTCAGAAGAGAGAGTCAGATCCCCTGACACTGAAGTTACTGAGATTGTAAACTACTGTGTGGGTGCTGGGAACTGAACCTGGGTTCTCTGTAAGAGCGAGTGCTTTCTTGTTCTAAGCCACCTCTCTGGCCCTATGATGGTGAATTCTTAGTTCTGTGGTCAGGCAGTGTCAGCCTTAGTGCTACAAGAAAATCATTTAACTCCCATGCTCGGCTGATACTTCTCCAGCACAAAGTGAGTTCGGTCTCTATGGCTGCTTTCATGTTTTCATAGAAATGCCACATAAGATTGGTTCCTGATGCTCCATTTTCACTGAGTGATGATTATTGAGGATGGAAAGACCTATCAGTAAATGGCTATGAAGTGCTTGGCTAATCAAAACAAGGCATAAATAACGTCCCGAGAAGGCCACAGCGTGGTGGGTAATGATAAGGTGGGACTGGAACTGGCTCTTGAGCTTTTCTGAGGTCTGACCCTGTAGTTCCTGTTGTGTGTGTGTCTCTTGGACTCCATATCCATCCTCTGTACCTTAGATGTTGAGAATCACAGAGAAGCGACTGAGACCCTCCTCCATCACAGAGAGAGGCTTCTAAGACCCTCCTCCATCACAGAGAGGCTCTGAGACCCTCCTCCATCACAGAGAGGCTCTGAGCATGCATATACCTCCACACACACAGTCACACACACACACACACACACACACACATACACACACACACACACACACACATGCTTACATACATACTCACACACACTCACATATACATTCACACATACTCACATACTCATACACACACACACACTCACGCACACTCATGCTCATACATAATTACACACATGTTCATGCGTATATACTCACATACTCATACACTCACACACACTTGCACATATTCACATTCTTTTATGCTCAATAACACAATTCACTCATACGCACTCACACACATTCACATACACACACACACTCACTCACACACACACTCATATTCATACACTCACACACAATCACACACTCTCACATTCACTGACAAACACTCACACATTCACTCACACATGCTTCACACTTACATACACACTCACACATATGCACATTCATGCTCATACATAGTCACACACGCATTCATGCATATATACTCACACATTCATACACTCACACACACTTGCACATACTCACACTCTTACACACTCACTAACTCCCATTCACTCATACACACTCTCACTCACACACACACTCACACACACACACTCACACACTCACTCATCCACACACATTCACATACATACTCACATATACACTCATAGTCACACACTCACATATAATTATACACTCTCACATTCACTAATACACACTCACACATTCACTCACACACATTCACACACACTTACGCATACTTTTTGAGATGGGCTGGTGGCAAAATCCTGTAATCCAGCCCTTGGGAGAAGGTTCTAGGTCAGGCTCAGTTACATAGTAAGTTCAAAGTGATCCTAGTGAACCTAGTGATCCCAGTATAAGAGCTGATCTAAAAAAAAAAAAAAAAAAAAAAAAAAAAACCAAAAAGTCCACCGCCACAATCACAACAACAATCCCTTACACAAACAAAATCCAGATTCCTGTATCCTGTATCCTCATGTCTATAACAGACTTTTTTTTTTTTTGGCAGCTGAAAGGAGAAAACAATGTAAATGTCCACAGACAGAGAACAGATCTGAAAGCTTATGTCCTTAGTAGACTACATTTGGCCTTAAAAGGGGATGGAATCTGAATCTGAATCCGGAATCTGAATTGTCCTGTATGTCCTCCGTCTTCCTCCTCTCCTTCCTGTGTTGCCCCCTGTCTCTGCAACTCATAAAGCATGGGTGTAGTGGGAAATATTAAAAAGAGCAGCAATATCCTGCGCTACTCTGGACACCGGTGGGCCACATAGATCCAGTGGGGTGTTCTCATCTCAGCAGACTCTCTGGCCCTGAGCTCCCGAGGCATCTCCACCTGACTTGCCAAGTTCCCTTGGTGGGTCATTGCCACATCAGCCCCGTGCAATGATCGCCCACCTCACGGTTAGCTGTCACAATTCCCAGTAACCCGGTAAAATCAAAACTCTAGAAGCTTATAATTAACCAGTCAGATTTATATATCAATAAATTCTCAATTCACAAGATACCCACACAATAATTTCAGAGCCAATGGATACTGATACAAGCTGCCCACCTAGATTAGACAAGTTGTCCCAATTATTCTATCCCTATATGATATAGCTACCCGTGGCTATTTAAAGCCACCCGGAATCTGAATCATCCTGTTTGTCCTCCATCTTCCTCCACTCCTTCCTGTGTTGCTCCCTGTCTCTGCAACTCTTAGCTCTGCCTCCCTTTTCCCTGTCCAACCATAGGCTTCTTGTTGTATTAATATTTAAATTAATTGGAACAGGGGAAAATCCTGCTACACATGGGTGATTCTGAGAACAGCTTTTGCTAAATGAAACAGTCAGATGCAGATGACAGCTGTTGTGTGGTCTTCTTCTGTAAGACTGCTTGCATGCCCAAAAGAGACAGAAGATAGGACAGTGCTTGTCAGGAGCTGGAGTAAACAGGGGTGGGGGTTATTAGAGTTTCAGTTGGAGAGGGTAAGAATGTTCCAGAAAAGTGTGGTGGAGATGGCTGCACCACCTTGTGAAGGTGTCATGGAAAGTAGTTAATGTGATTAAAAAGGCAATTTGTTTGCTTCATATTTTACTTCAATAAGCAAATGCACATGCTTATGACTATACTCTACCAGAGAAACCATTTTCTCTTTCCAATTCAAATTTAAAAAGCACCAAGACCTCCTCATCAAAATGAGCTTTAGCCTTCCTTCTCCTCTCGATGGCTGCAGAGCCTCCTGGGTTTAATGCCCAGGACCTGAAGTCAGTACAGAAGGGTTTACATTCCCCTGGCCTGTGGATGAAGAAGCCAAGCTGAGGCCACATGCTGGTGAACAACGTGGACCAGAAGGGGGTCCTCGGGATTGACACAAGAAAGACCTGTAAGGTCAAAAGAAGAAACAAATTAATAGGGCTGAACTGTTTTGTTTTATTCCGACAGGGCCTTATGTAGCCCAACATGGTCATGGCCTCAAACTTGGCACATAACTGAGGGTAACCTTGAACTTTTGATCCTCCTGCCTCCATCTCCCAAGTGCAGTTACTTGTAAGGATGTGCTACCATGCCCAGTGTGACCAAAACTGTGGGGAAAGGAAAGGGTGGAGGACTCTTTGTGGGTCCTGAGTGTCACCTCAGGAGAGGCTGGTTGGTGGTCCGAGTGTTACAGTGGGCAGTGGGCATTCTCAGGAGCTTCTTATTTATCTCATTTTGAATTTAAATGTATTTTCTTTAAGCCCCCAGCCTTCAGTTTCCTATGTATGAATAGGAAAATTTGCACCTGCACTTGTTTTTCATCCCACATGACTCAGAAATCTCTAGAAAGTCAGTGTTTCCCAATGGCTGGGGCCAGAGTTGCCAAGTCATTTGGGTAGAAATCTAGACATGCTGTTGTCTCACCCGGAGCAATGCTACACAGATCTAGGAGCTGAGGGCTGCTGGCAGCGTCTGTGGAAAGCTCAGGGAAGTACCTGGCACAGAACTCAGGATGGGTTGCTGCTGGGGGTAAGGGACAAGAGTGGGGAAGACCCAGGCAGAGGTGGGCCACCTCCAGCCTGCCTCAGCTCATTGGGCTTTTGGTGTCTGACATGGTGTAACACGAGAGCTGCTCGCTGGACTTCCACCATCCAAGCCAACCTTATCTAAAGGCTGAATCCAGCTAGTCCCTATTTCTGGCACTTGAAAATGAAGTTGTTTAAAAATGTTTCCTGAGCACCCAGTGTGGTGGCTCAGACATGTGGCTTCAGCATGTGGTAAGCTGAAGCATAAACGGTGCTGTGAGCTCCAGATCACCATGGGTTTCATAGCTAGTTTCAGACCAATAAGAGCTACAGCAAGACTCATAAATGAGTGAGCAGATGAATAGTTAAATACAAAATAAAACTGTTTGGTATTATTTCCTGAAAAGGAAATTTATAGAACTTATGGCTATGGCTGAGCAACACAACTCAGTGCAAGCTATACACACACATCCCCCAGCATTATACATGTGCACAACAACAAAATTAAAGAGTATGAATTTATAACAAGGTAAATACATTTTAGTATATATGAAGTAAAGAAGTAAGACTTAAAATAATGTTTTACAAATGAAAAACATTGAGCAAGGACCCAGGAAAATTTGGTGGGAGATGAGAATTATGATGAAAAAAGCTTATACTTGTGAATGAAATTCTTAAATAATAAGTAAAAAAATTTTGTATTGAAAAAATTTTAAACAAAACTAAAAGTAAACACTCAAGAATATATGTAGAAGGTTGAAGAGATAGTTCAGGGGTAAAGGGCACTTGCTGGTTTTTCAGAGGGCCAGCGGTACGTTCCCAGTGCCCCTATGTCAGCTCACAACTGCTTGTAATTCTAACATGTAACTCCAGTTTCAAGGGGCCTGACACCCTCTTCTGGCTTCCACAGGCCCCAGAACACAGGTGGCACACATACACACATACACATAAATCAAATAGAGTATTTTCAAAAAAGAATACATATAGATTCAGTACATCTATTAGTAAGATGAAGGGCTGAGGGGGAGTAGCAGGTGGTAGAATGTGTGCTTGGCTGCATGTTCAATTGCCAGCATCAATCAAAGCCAAACCCAATTCAAACAAACAAAAGCAAATTAAAAGTCAGGGCATGATGAAGAAGAAATAGAGAAGCTGGGAAGCGGGCAGGCAGTGACATATGTTCTTGGAAAGACTGCCATCTCTGCATTTGCTTTTATTTTGGGTGATGGGTTTGGGATTCTTAAATTAAAAAACAAACAAACAAAAACAAACAAACAAACAAAAAACAAAAGGGGCTTGGTATGGTGGCCTTTAATTTCTGAACCCAGGCAGCACAAGCAGGCATAGCTCTGTGCATTTGAGACCAGCTTAGTCTACACGGTGAGCTTCAGGTAAGCCAAGAATGGTACAGGAGCCAATGAGGAAGGAGTGCTGCGAAAAGAGTTGTGACTCATTCATGATTACAGGGTTACACTGTCTTACCTCCACCTCACTGCTCCCCCCCACCCCAACAACCCGCTAGCCTGGCTTAGAGGTCTGCAGACGGAAGCTCCCTTCCCGGCATCCAAGTGGATGAGTGAGCAGGAGCCTCTCTCCTCTGCCTGAGGACATCTATACTCCCTCCTGCAGGTACAGTTTACTTTACCTTACCCTCTTAGCATACTTACAGTGTTATCTCAGGGGTGATACCACGTTTTTAGAATAGGCTGAACTACTGGTCCATGTCTCTCCCCATAGACTTATGCTACTCCCTTTGATGGCTATACAGATGTAGCTGCACTGTTATTTGATAGCTCTTTTACGGAATTAGATTGATTTTGGATTTTGATTTTACAAAAACAAAACAAAACAAAACAAAACAAAACCCAGTTGTTACAGTGCATTAAAATGCTGCCAGGAGTATTCTCTCCTGGAGTAAGTTGGTACGGAACATTCTAGAAGGATTGCTGAGTCACAAAAAGCACATATTTGACACCAAGCATGGGAGTTCATACCTCTGACCCCAGTGTTTAGGTGATGGAGGCAAGAAGAACAGAAGTTCAAGGCTGGTTATGAGTTCGAGATCAGCCTGGGATATATAAAACCCCAACTCAGAACAGAAAGAAAAACAAACCAGAAATATATTTATGACTTGGTGGTTACTACCAGATTGCCTAAAAATATCTGTTTGCAGGTCCATTGTCAGTGTTTCAAAGCATGTCGTGTTGACATTATCAGGAAAGTATCTTTGTGTGGCTTCTTTTGCTTCCCCTAGGTTGTTACTGGAGGAGGGATGGTTCCTGGACCAAGCACCAGCAAAGGAGCACCATTCCCATCCTGACCTCTAACCATTCTTCTCTAGTCCTGTGGCAAAGGGGCAGAGGCCTGGTACTTTTGCTTGGATACTAGCAGGGCCCCTTTATCACTCCTCCCCCCAGCTCCCCATCAGTGAACTGTTATGGGCTCGTTCCAGCAAGCCACGATCGCTGGGAAGTGGGGAGACCTTTCTCGTTCACTCCTCACATACATTATCTAGGATTTGTGAAGACCCTTTTGGGGTAAAGGTGTAAACCTCCATAAATCCAAACTTGAAAGTATGACTCTATTAATAATGGCATTGGGGCCATGCCAAAATATAATGTCACAGTGTCAACAAGACCCTTGTCACAACTCATTCGGAACATAGAGATTTCCCCTTTTTGGACTCATATTTCCCAACGTTTGATTTTCAGCTGACAGCTGTCCTTGTAGCATTTGCCTGCATGGCTTCAGACTGAAGGTAGGCCAAGAAGAAAACCCGACTCTCTTTGCTTGGTCAAGGACATCAAGGTACATTTATATGATGATAGAAGCTTAAGGCCACCACACAAAATCTACTGAACAAAGTTGCTCTGTTGCTGTGAACTTGACTCCTTCCCTGATCAATATTGCCACACGCCGAGGGCCTAGTGTCACGACTTCCTGTAACTTACCTGCTCTGTGCAGCAAGTCTCCTCAGCACCTTCACATTCTCAGCTGAACAAAACAAAGACTTAATGCTTGTGTAGCTATTGAGAAGATGGAAGAGAGTCTAGCTATAAAAAGAAAAACAACCAGGGCCAAGAGACGAGAGGCAGATGAGATTAATGTAAACGCTTAATTTAACCCCATTAATGTAAACGCTTAATTTAACCCCCGCCTTGTAACCTCTCATTCAATGCTCAGTCCTTGCTCGAGTTTGCCACAGCACTAGCTCACATTCTTTCCTTCATGGAAAACTGTCTTTGTCTTTGACTCTTTGGAGACACATCCCATATCAGACCAGCTTCGTGTCAATATTGATGACACCTTATGGCTGGTAGCTCCCTCACATCTACACACACACACACACACACACACACACACACACACACACACACACAGAGCACTGCTTGGGCTAGAGCACTTGCCAGATAAACACTAGCTTAGAATTTTATACGTTTGCATGAATTGTCTCCTTTTCCTAGCTCAGCCCCCAAGTTGAATCCAGCTGACCCCTTTCCTGGGGACGCTTCTTTGGCTCCCATCTCCATTCCTTGCAGCTCCAAAGTCTGTGGTCACTGTAGGAATTTCATACATCCTTTTAGAGTCTAAGCTGCTAATGATTATAATCCATTTTTGGGTCCTCATAACCTTGGGGCACCACTTAATACCTATCATCTAGCAAAGACTTGCATACTTGCTTAACTCTTTTTTTTTTTTTTTAAAGATTTATTTATTTATCATATAAGTACACTGTAGCTGTCTTCAGACACACCAGAAGGGGGCATCAGATCCCATTACGGATGGTTGTGAGCCACCATGTGGTTGCTGGGATTTGAACTCAGGACCTCTGGAAGAGCAGTCAGTGCTCTTAACCGCTGAGCCATCTCTCCCCCCCCCCCCGCCCCCCCCTCCCCCCCCCCCCCCCCCCGTGCTTAACTCTTTTGATGACAAGGTCAGTGAGGAGCAAAGTTCCTTCTTTTGATTGTGTTATGTAATTGTTAGATAGTGACTGGTAGCCAGCTTCCTTCTCGGAGCACCTCTCAAGGTAGTTTTCCTAACCTGGGTCGGGCTACAAAGGAGTCAGGATAAGGAAAATATTAAACAGTGGGCCTGAGGCCTTAATGTGTGAACAGGAGGATCCAGGTACATGAATTTTCTTGCCCTGATACCTTAAACTTTCTTTTTGTTATTTAAAGTTTTTAAAAGTTGATAGTAGTTTTCTTTTTTTTTTTTACATTTTAATATAATATCATCATTCCCTCCTTCCCTTTCCTCCCTTCAAACCTCCCATGCAACCCCACCCTTTTCATGGGCTCTTTTTCTTTAGCTGTTGTTTGACACAAACTTTGCAGAGATGAAAAGAGAAACTGCTTTTCCTCCATTTCTTTCAAGGATCTGACTGAGTAAGGAAGTTCTATGAGGGAGTCTGGGTAAGAGCATGTGAGCAGAGTGTGGGGAGAGATGGCTGACCAGATCCCAGCCAATCTGGGACAGGGGCCTTTCTGGGGGTGGAGGCTGGGGGATGGAGCCTGTGAGCTTGAGGGGAAGAGTCTTGTCGCTGGGTCCTTTGAAGCTCCATTTTAGCTCAAATGCCAGTAACATTCTTGTTCTCCAAGTGTTCTGCCTCTGAGAGTGGAGTGGAGTTGGGGGGTGGGGCGCACTAGATGCTCCAGCCTGTCCCGCCAGAGTTCACTTTTCACCTTTTGTCAAAGCTGTGTGATTTGGGCCGACCTCACCCTAGTGTATCCCTGTCTCTTGGAACATTAAGGATGAAGAGAGTGCTGTGTTTGATGTGTCTTAACTTTAACACAAAGCACACCAGGCTGGTTAATGATCATGAACTGTCATGGCAGCCACTCTGCAGAGGTGACATTGATGAATGGGCCTGCAGCTTGCAGGGAGGCAGTGGGTACATCAGCAGAAGGTTTATTTAAGCCAAGGCTGATAATAGGGGCCTTGGGAGTCACTGACAAGCAGGATCTTAATAGGATAGAGGAGAGTCCTCTTTTGGAATGACCCTCTGCAGGAGCATGCTTCTCTTGTCCACCAAATAAAAGCATTCCTCAAAGATTCAGAGCTACTTCAAATCTGTTTTTTTTTTGGGGGGGGGGGAGGGGAGGTAGAAAAAAAGCCTAGCTTGTAAGCAACCTTGTTGTCTTGATTTGGCCTGGTTTATTTAGAAGTTCATGCTTGCCTTCCTTAGCCATTTGAAAAGAGGATTTTTAAAGAAAATGCATGCGTAGGGGCGGGTCTGAATGAGAGTGAAGTCAAGTTCCTGAGTGGGCCTTATCTCTTTCGGGTTGCCTCTGAGACTGACTAGAAGTCCAAGTCGGTTCCTTAAGAGGCTGCATCAGAAAAAGTAAGATGTACTTTCGAAAGGAAAGCACTTGTCACCTGTGCTTGTCTCCTTTTGTGTGACACACTCTCCTGCAGTGGCACCATCTTGTCCCTAGAACAACCAGATGTAGTGCACAACACCTAGACCAGAGGACTTTCCATACTCGTATCACAAGAAACAAGGATGTTTGAAATGATGGATACGCTAGAGACTTAACTATTATTGGCGCTATGACCTCGTACCCATCGTGCTAGGGATGGGCTCTGGCTTCAGGAAACTCTTGGATCCTGTTTTGTTTTGGGAATTTGCTGGTTGTTATCCCACCTCACGTATGTCTTTCTTCTATAACTAGCGTGGCACTGGTGTCAGCTGTAAACTGCCTACTGTGCCATTAGATGAGCCACTTTGCAGTGTGACTTCCCCGTTAGTTAGAAGCTAAAATTCCCCTTTGCCTCGACTGGACTGTAGTTGTGTGTCTACACTAAAAGTGGGAAGTGGCTTGGGTCACAGATCTCTCTTTCGTATGGAGATGTCAAATTCAAATCGACAGGGGACCTTTAATCTCTGAGGACCCAGGCAGAGAGGTGCTCTATGGGGTCCACTGATAAGCCTGTGGGGTGACAACTAATGCCCACTGGAGACGTCTGGTTGGCTCCCTGCTTGCTAAATTCAGCACCCGAGGCCCCAGCTCACGGCTGGACAGCATAAACATCAGGTTTTGGTAAATAAACTCAGGCTATCATGTAGCCATCCAACATGCACTTAAGCAGAGACTGACAGCTCACTCTGAGGGCTGAGAGTCCAGGGCTACAGCTTTTGGGCATAGAGGCTCTGAGGTTCCAAGATAAACAAACCTGTCGGTGAGAGTGACCAGAGTGTTAGGTCAGCCCAAGGGTCACTTATAGGTCATCCTGATGGGAGTTCAGTCTCTGCTTTCTGTTTATCCTGTAGAGAAAAGCAGCCGGCCCTCACAAAGAGGGTTGACTCTTTCATGGGAACATAGCCCTGGCTCTTCTTGCCAAAGCCTCCGAAATCAGATTGGCACCGACTGTGTTCTCAGTACTCCAGTCAAGGGTATGGGCGCAGCGTGTGCTTTTTGTAGGAGTTGATGAACCGCTTAATTTGGAAGTACAGATTATGGAATGCATGGACCAGCTCGTGTGGGTTGTAGAGTCAGGGAAGGGACTTCGAGGCTTAAGAGTGAATTAGCAGATACGCAGAAGGAACTCGCTGTAGCAATGGCAGCAGCAATGAGCAGAAAGGGAAACTTCGTCTTCGTCTTTCTTCTTTGGCCATCGCTTTCCAGAGTTT
>JADRCD010207864.1:0-11556 GCA_019843815.1 Montemys delectorum | reverse complement strand
TCTTGCAGGCAGGACAAATTGTAGGTTGAAGGTTTTGTGGCTTGGTCAATACCCGAGTCCCATCACTGGAAGCCTTGCCTGGTTACAGACAGTGGCCAGCTCAGACTCTGTTTCTCCCATTGCCAGGAGTCTTCACTAGTGTTATCTCCATTACCCGACCCATCCTGTTCCAATCATCACCCACCTCTAGCCTACTATGGTGGTTTGAATATTGCTTGGCCCATAAGGAGTGGTACTGTTAGGAAGTGTGGCCTTGTTGGAGGATAGGTCTCACTGCAGGGGTGGATTTCTAGGTCTCATATATATATGCTCAATTCTGGCTAGAGTAAATATATCCTGGCTGCAGTCAGATCAAGAATTAGAACTCTCAATTCCTTCAACAGCACCATGCCTTAGTGAATGATGCCACACTTCCCACCATGATGATAATGGACTGAATTTCTGAACTTATAGGCCAGCCCCAATTAAGTGTTGTTCTTATAAGAGTTTCCTTGGCCATGGTGTCTCTTCACAGCAATGGAAACCTTAACTAGGATAACCACCCTCAAACTGTATTCTATATCCCCTTCCCAGGAAATCCATTCTTCTCCCCTGAGTCCTCCTTGCCACTTCTTTATTTTTATTCATGTGCTTTTGTGTTTCCCTTTGATTTTATGCTACATGAGTGTGAGAGCCTGTGAGGGTCAAAAGGGAATCTGAGGTTTCCTGGGGATGAACAATCTTTTGGTTGTTGGTTTCTCAAGACTGGTGCTGAGATCTGTAAAAGTAGGGAAATGGTTCTTAACTGTATATCTATCTCTCCATCCCTATGTCTTTGCATAGAGAGTAGATACGTAAGAATATTCTTTTGAATAAAGAGATTACATACACCAAGAAACACCCAGAATATATTTAATTTTATGAGCCAATAGGGAAATGCTAAACAAACCCTTAATGAGATACAACATATCCAGTAGATCAATTGATATGAAAATAGAGTTGATATCAAATGCTAAAAGGCTGCAGAGGAGCAAGATTCTTCACATATTTCTGATTGAAATATAAAGTAGCACTTTTTTTAAACAATTAAAACATCCTATCATAGGACTTAATAACTGTTTTTTGATATTTCTTGAGAGAAATGGAAATTCAGTCAACACAAATGTATTTAGATACATATTTTCAAAGATTTATTTATTACATGTAAGTATACTGTAGCTGTCTTCAGACGTACCAGAAGAAGGCATCAGATCCCATTACAGATGGTTGTGAGCCACCATGTGGTTGCTGGGATTTCAACTCAGGACCTTCAGAACAGTCAGTGCTCTTAACCACTGAGCCATCTCTTTAGCCTCATACATTTTTTTTTCTGTAAGAGACTCAAACTGAAAATTTCCCTGTCTCTTAAAGAGTTAATCATTGGACAAATCATAGCCATATCACAAGAAAAAACTTAACAGTAAGGAGAAAACCATTGTCACACACAGAATACTATGGGTTGCAAATGAATTATCATGGATGAAGTTAACCAATATCAAATAACTATACTTTATAGACATTCATATACTCTCTCTGAAATTATAAAGTAGGAAGCAGATTAGTAGTAATAGCTTGAAAATCTTGTGTTAATGGAACAATATATTGATTTTGGTTGTGATTTTTTAAATTTGTATATATAGGATGATAAAGCAAGGAAAGGTTTATGAATTATATGAATGTCAAATTCTTGGGTTTTCATGATACTGCAAAATATTGAAACTCATCAAAATTTGGTGAAGAGCACATAAGACTAGCTTGTACCCTTTGAAAGTTTCTAAGAATATGTAAATATCTGAAGTATGTTTTCACTACTTAACTCAGCCTTATCTTGAGTTAATGACACTCCTGCCTCTACCTCACAAGAACTGGGAATTTGTTTGTGAACATGTAGATTTTTTTTTAAAACATCTATCTAAAATCATACTGCAAGGAAATAATGTCAAACTGCTATTGTTTGTATAATTAAAAAGAATGTGATCTAGTAACAGACATTTAATACATAGATTTCATTTTTACATGTATGTTTTTATGATAGTTACATTTTCTCTGTCTAAGGCAGTGTTTGTGACAGAAAACTTATTTATGTTTCCATATGCCTTTTCCCTCAAATAATTTAATTAACAGTCAGACTATTAATGATTAACATCTTGTTGGCCTGCTCATTAAGATATATCAGTGGCCACAATTTCACTCTTCAGTTTTCTTGATATACTACCAATACAGTCACACAAGAAAAAGTGGGGAACTCTTTTCTATAATAGCAATATTTTTCTAAATAAAGGAATGAATGGAACATGAATATTTTATCACCTTTTCCATAGGTCTAATTTGTTATTGAAGTTTATGGCTTATAAGAAAATAGTACAAAATGCCCTAATTATAAAATAGTATTAACCAAATACCAGATGAATCATGTTCTTGTAAGAATTTCCTCAAAGTGACCTGGGACCTGGTTCCCATTATCATTAATATGTGCATACATAAAATATATATCATGGGATGTGAAAGAAGGTTTATGTCATTTCTTGTGAATTGCTTAATATGTATTTGTTTTCTTTTATATATTAGTTAAGAGTTCATGCAAGCTGGGCCAAGTGGTATGGCCTTGTCATCTTAGCTGTTAAGAATATGGAGGCAGGATGATCACAAGTTCAAGGCCATCCTCAGCTGTAGAATCAATCAACCTGGGCAATTTGGTAAGACCTTCTCTCAAGTCAGTTATGTTGGACAGAAAGCTGGGATGGGATAGGAGTATAATTTATAGCAGAGTAGTTGCCTACCAAACACTGAGCCCAAACATAAAACAAGCGGACAGGATTCTCACTTACGTATAAGAATGTTTTTCTTTTTGCCCAGATAAGTAATTGAGTTGTAGTTCAGTTTGTTGACTCATTAATTGATATATTCATTTATTTAAAAAGTTTTATCATATACTACCTTCTGAAATGTAATTGAATTATATAATATACAGCCATTGCTAGGAGAGAATTTACAATAATATTACAAATTATTTTTTATTCTGTTTAATGGGAAAGAGCAAATGATGAGACTCGTTGGACAAGAAAACATAGACACTGGCAGAACATGTGGCAGGAGCATGTGCTTTAATTTCGTGTCTCTAGGAAAGTTTCTGAGATGAAGTGCTATATAAACTGAGAACTTGAATAACGAAAGCATGGAAATTACTGGCAGCATAGAAAAAGAATTCAAAATCACTTGCTACTCAGATGGAGGTGATTAATGGCATCTTGTGACGTACCCAGTTGATGTGTTGTTCAGAAGAAAACAATTTAAGTAATATTTTCCTTTAAAGTCATAGAATCAGGGTGGAATGGTGTATGTCAGGGCCAGTGAGAGAAGCAGAAACCAGGTCACCAAGCAATCACTGCAAAATTACAGTTAAGCTGTATGAGCTGCCGAGATCTGCATTGTTCCACTATAAGGAACATTAGGATGTGTGGTAAGAATGTACTTCTGATATTAAGTATTTAATCACAGTAAAATAGAATATGTTAAAATATTTTATTAATAACTAATAAATAATTAATAAATAAAAACCTTTAAAATGAAGGGTCTTATTTTATCTGTCTTTCCCATTCTGTACTTCCTCCAGGGCAAGCCAGGGAGAGCAGTTGCTATTTTGTGGTTCCCTCTGAATTGACACACTTGCTCCAGGAAAAAGGAAGAAAGTTTGTGGGACTCTGGAGGCAAATTAATGCCATGTGTCTGGGAATGCAGAAAGATGCAAGTCTCAAAGGACCCTTTCAGCTTTGAGACTAGTAAACAATTACCAAAAGAGAAGAATCTGGGGTATACAGACATGGAGAGTGTCAGGCCCCTTTAGCTACATGCAAATAGAGGAGAGAGCTCCAGAACTAAAGCTTTAGTCAGTTTCACCCATATTGGTGTAGGTGGATGAACTGGGGTAGGTAGTGTTACTGTTGCTATGAAGTCATTCCTGCTGCTGTATGTTAGGAAATAAAACTCATTGGTTCACCAAGTTGAATTTTGGCACCATTGTTACTTTGTTTTGTTTCAAATTCCCTATTTGGGATGAAGTAGAGTTCTACATATTTACCAAGGAAGTCTCTTATACAGCATCAGAAGGCACAGGGACTGAAATATTACACACAGATAAGAAAGTACCATAGCAAATCAGCCCCTATCTCCAAGCTAATCCACAAGTCATGCCTGCCAGAAAACCAGGTAAGACACCTGCAGACTTTCTTCTCAGTCTGTGCCTCTCCAGATCCAATTACCCAGTGCCACCATCAGCTCTGTAGCAGAACATCCTGGGAAGCTTTCCCTGTCATCCATTCACTATCCCTCCCATATCATGTGAATCTCATGTATCTTTCATTTATAATCTCTGTACTATGTTTCATTCTTTTTTTCCCAGCCCCTAGGACATTGTGAAAAGACCAGACCTAAGAATAATAGAAAGAAAGGAGAAGAATCTGATCTCAAGGGACCAGAATATATTTTTAATAAAAACATAGAAATATATCCTAACCTGTAGAAGGCAATGCATACAAAGCTATAAGAAGCATACAGAACACCAAAAGATTGGACCTGAAAAGGAAGTTGCCTTAACACATAATAATCAAAATACCAATATACAGAACAAAGAAGGAATGTTAAAAGTTGTGAGGGAAAAAGACTAAATAATACATTAATGTAGACCTAGTAGAAATCCATTGGACAGATGTGATGCAGAATCTATGAGACCACAGATGCCATCCCAGACTTCCATAACCAATAAAATTTCCAGCAACCATAGATGGAGAAAATAATATATACCTTGATAAATTTGAATTTAAACAATACCTATCTACAAATCCAGCCCTACTGAGGATGCAAGAATGAAAACTCAAACATAAGGAGGTTAATGACACCCATAAAAATGAGGAAATAAATTATCTAGAACAAGCAAAATAAAATGAAAAGAAGAATGTGCACCCGTATACACAATGTTACCACCACCACGGGGTGGTGGTGGGGGTTCAAGAAAAAGAAGGAGGAGGAGGAGAACGAGGAGTAAGAGGAGGAAAAGAAGAGGAAGAGGAAGAGGCAGAATTGATGGGAAAACAGGATCCATCATTCTTTTGCATCCAAGAAACATACCTCAGTATCAAGAACAGACATTATCTTGGCATAAAGGGTTGGGAAAGGTAGGAAAAGGAAATGAGCCTAAGAAGCAAGCTGGTATAGCCATTTTAATAGCTAACAAAAATGGACTTCAAAACAAAATGAATCAAAATAATAGGGAAAGATACTACATACTTATCAAAAGAAAATCCATCAAGGTGACATTTCAATTCTAAATGTCTATTCGTCAAACAGAGGTCACTCAAATTTGTAAAAGAAAGAGTACTATAGTTTAAATCACATATTGATCCCTTATATACTGATAATGGGAGGCTCCAATATCACACTCTTACCAGTGGACAAGTCATCAAGATAAAAACTAAACAAAGAGATGGAGCTAATGGATAATTACAAATGATTTCCCCCAAATACTAAAGAATGTACTTTCTTTGCACCTCATGAAAGTTTCTCCAAAACTGACCACATACTCAGACACAAAGCAAATCTCAACAAATAGAATAAATTTGAAATAACTCCCTGCATCTAGTCAGACTATCACAGATTAAAAAGATATCAGCAGCAACAAAAACAGAAGCTTAATGTGTCACAGAAATTGAACAACTCCCTGCTGAATGAATAATGGCTCGAGACAAGACTTTCTAGAATTCAATAAAAAAATTATAGACAGAATGCCCAAATTTATGGGACATAATAAACATGGAGCTAACAGAAAAGTTCATAGCACTAAATGTCTCCATAAAACTTAGAGAGAACACATACCAGCAACGTAATAACAGATCTGAATGCTCTATGTTCTAGAGTCTAGAACAAAAAGAAATACATACACACATGAGGATAAGATGGCAAGAAATAATTAACTGAGGGCAGAAATCAATAAAATAGAAATAAAGAAAACAATGTTAAATAATCAATACAAATTGATTGTTGGTTTGTTCTATGAAAAAATCAACAAGATAGACAAACCCATATTCAAACTTATAAAAACTCAGAGATTGGGTATAGAAATTAACAGAAGCAGAAATGGAAAGGGGAACATAAAAACAGACACCGAGGAAATCCAGAGAATAATAAAGACATGCTTTGAATGTTTATATTCCCTAAAATAGGAAAATCTAAAGGAACTGGATAATATTTTTTAAGGATTTATTTATTATTATGTAAAGTGTTCTGCTTGCCTGTATGTCTACAGGCCATAAGAGGGTACCAGATCTTATTATAGATGGTTGTGAGCCACCATGTGGTTGCTGGGAATTGAACTCTAGATCTTCTGGAAAAGCAACCAGATAATGTTCTTGATAGGTACTACTTACCAAACTTAAATAAAATCAGATAAAGAATTTAAATAACTGTATAGTCTACAAGACATTCAAAAAAGAGTTTATACTCAAATTATTCAGAAGAAATATAAGTAAAAGGAACATTGCACAATTCATGTTATGAGGCCAAAATTACCTGACATCCAATCCACACAATGACTCAACAAGCAAGTAGGATTACAGACCAATTCTCCTTATCAGCACGGATATGAAAACTCTCCCTAAAATTCTTGCAAACTGAATCCAAGATTATACCAACAAGATTGTACACTACAATCAAGTAAGCTTAATCCCAGAGATGCAGGGATAATGTAATGTCTGAAAATCAATCAATGTAATCCATCACTAAACAGAGAGAAAAAAGTCACATGATCATCTTACTTAATGCAGAAAAGGCCTTTGACCAAATCTTACTCCCTTTCATGATAAAAGTCCAGGAGAAAATAAGGATATGAGAGGCATACTTAAATGTATTAAAGAATGGCAAACTGGGAGTGGGTTGGGATGGCAGGAGGAAGTGATGAGCCGGTGGAAGAAGTTGAGGTAGATGGGGATAGTAGTCAGAGAAGGATGGAACTGGAAGGTTTTGTCGGCAGTATGGAAACCTAGTGCAGAAGAAAGTTCCTGTAATCTATGAAGGTGATCCTAGTGAGGATTTCTAGTAATGGGGGATATGGACTCTCAACTAGCCATCTCTTGTTTCCAAGTTAGGTCTCTAGTGGCCGAACTGGTTTGTGTTCAATTGAGTTGTTGGTCAATGGGCTCCCATCAAAATCCCCAAACAACCAATGCTATTGCTAAGACAAAGGTTTGCTCTCCGCCAACAGACAATAGAGCCCCATTGCTGAGGACAATAACTACACAACTCATTTAAAATGGGGAACTCACGCTGGTGCCTATATGGAGCCTTTACCCCTATGCTCTAATATCTTTGGTGCGCTACCTTTGACCTACAACTTGTCCTGCCTGCAAAATATGCTAGGGCAATGGTGGCATAGAACTTATAGGGGTAGCTATATGATATCTGATTCCACCTAAGGCCCATTCCTTGAGAGTGAAAATTGACCTGACACTGCTAGGGTGACCAATAATCAGAGACAAAATAAGTAAGACACCTACATCAAAACCAAATGCCCAAAGACATCCAGTCATCATCTGAGAGGCTTCCTCCAGCAGCAGATGGGAAAGATGCAAAGACCCACAACATGTCATTAAGCGTAGAAAGAGTGTAACTAAGAGGTCTCCATTAAATCCCACCTGTTAGAACTCAGAGTTCTCCAGAGATTGTAAGAGCAAGATGGGTTAGTGGACACTAGAAGAACACCCCCAATCAATTCAGAAAAGCTCATATAAGCTCTCAGGGACAGAAAGAGAAGACAAGGCCTACATGGTCTGCCCCAGGTCCTCTGTGTATATATTACATCTTTTTAGATAGCAATTTTTATGGGATTTCTGACAATGAGAACGAGTGTGTCTCTAATGTTTGTACCTGTTCTTGGTACAAATAGGACCCTTTTCATCCTATTGGGTAGCTGTGCCCAACTTCAATATAATGGTTTTTGCTCCATTTTATTGTATTTTATTTTATCATGCTTGGTTGTTATCTCTTGAAGCCTGTTCTTTTTTTAATGAGGGACAGAAAGGAAGTGAATCTGGAGGTAAGGAGGAGTAGAGGAAGGAGAACTATAATTCCAATACATTGTGTGAGAAAAGAATCTATTTTCAATTTTTTTTTTTTAAAACAGGCCCATAGCTAGCAAAGAGGTTGACAAGACTTATGCTAATTACCTTGAACTGATCACTGCATTTTATATAGATATATTAAAACATCACATTTAACCCTCTAAATATGTACAATCATTGCATGCCAAGGCAAAGGAAAAGAATTTGGGTTACATTTCAGATTTGCCATTGCAAAGACAGCAGAAGGCCCCTGCTCTTTCCTGGTATTTTGCCTCTGTGGCTGGTTTCTCACAGTTATCAGGATTAAGCTCAAATAAACCTTGAGCATGCAAAGGCTGTTCCATCGTCATCCTCCATCTAAGGCTTATTTTTAAAGTATCTAGGCTGAACAAGGAACAAAAGATTTGTTTGCTTATATGCTTGTTTTATTTCATTTGAAAAATAAATAAATTAGTGTTAGTTCTGTGGGCTAAGCATATTTACATTTCAAAGAAAAAGAATATTAACATGTTTTGTCTTACTTTTTCTAATTTATTTAAAGGCTCAAAGCCAGGATCCTTCAAGCAGCATTAGCTCCACCCCTGCTTCTCCAAAGTCTTACATTTCATACTCCCAAGGTTTTCACTTTGGTGCAATTTAAGAAAACCATTGAATAGGAAAAAAATGCTAAATTTTGTAAATGAGTGTGATTATCTACAGAGTCGTGTATATTGTGCTAAATGACTAACTCATGATCATTTATTTAGTTGCAGATGTTCAGAAGAAAAGCTAGGGCTGTCACCTGAAGATTATGCATGTGAAGAAGAAGTGAGAAATAAGCTTTTGTCATATTGAAGTATGGAACTTTAAATAGTGGGAACTAATTTTATTGTTTTCTACTTTTCTGACTGTAATATTAATACAGGAAGCAACTAATCTGGCAAAACATTTTTCTAAAAAATGTTCATTCATAAATTACCAAGTGAAAAGGCTTCCTGAGGAATAACTTGCTTCAAAAACTTCTCTATTTAATTTAATTTGAAGAAACCTCTTCAATAGCAATAATATGAATGGAGACCCATTTTTAAGTTGTCTTCACCAAACTAAGATTTAACTTCTTCTTAAAGTCACAGAATTTTTTCCACATTTTTGTGTATCCTGCTTATTATATAACCAGAAATAATTCTATAATTTTAGAATATCTACCTGATTCTTTTTCCTTTTCTTTCTTTTTCATTTAATTAAAGATGGAGTCTAGAATTTTTTACTGTAGCAAAATTATAAGCTAAGAAGTCATTAATATGTTGTATGTTTAAATGAATTTAAAATATGTAATTTCCTTTTCTTTGAGGGAAAAGGGGGAAGAAAGGAGGTATGAGGGACTAGATGAAGAGGAGGTAGAAAAACTGTGCTGTGGGGATATAATGTATGTAAAGAATTAAAGAATAAATTAAAAAAGATAGTCACCAGAAAAAAAGTAAGTAGCTAAACTCACTAAAAATGAAGAAACTACAATTGGTAAACACATGGAAGTAACTGAAAGTCAATGCTGGAGTATTTGAGTTCATTTTTTGCTGCAGGGTTTTGTGGTTGTTGTTTGTTTTGCTTTTTTGTTCGTTTGTTGTCTTTGTTGCTGTTGCTGTTGTAGGTGGTGATGGTGGTAGTGATGGTGGTGGTGATGGTGGTGGTGGTGGTGGTGGTGGTGGGGTGTGTGTGTGTGTGTGTGTGTGTGTGTGTGTGTGTGTGTGTGTATACCAAGAAAGAGATAGAAATGAAATGTAATTGTCTTCGGGCTTGGAGTATAAGATAAGCTTAGTCTTAAACTAGAACTTAAGGCATGAAAAAAAATCATATTAAAACAAAAGAACCAAATCTGAGGAACAAAATTAGTGTCTTTGGGCCGTTCGGATACCTGAATGGGTAAAGATACCTGACAACCTCACATTGATCCCTGCCACCTACATTGTTGGAGAATAAGCTGCTACAAGCTGTCCTCTGACCTCCATGCACTCCCTTTCCAAATACATAATGAAGAAGAGGGAGAGGGAAAGACAGAGGGAGAACAAGAGGGAGGGGAAGAAAAAGAAATGAATGGCCCTATAATATATCATATCATAGGAAAGCTGATTATAGTTTTGTGAATATACATGATTAAATTTTAAAACCTTGTTCCTGTGAGGGCTCAATGCTGCAGCATATGGGAATGTTAGGGTGCTGAGGCAGGAGTGGATGGTCAGGCAGGTGGGGAGCACCCTCATAGAGGCAGGGGGAGGAGATAGGGGTTTGTGGAAGTGAAACAGGAAAGGGAGATAATATTTGAAGTGTAAATAAATAAAATACCCAATAAAAATGAAAAAATTTACCAAGCAATACATGCATTAGAAAGACCTTATTAAGCAAGAATAAAAAGATAGAGGAGGCCTGAAAAAGAATCAGATACAAAACTTTAAAAAAAAAAATGAGAGAAATCCAGGAGAGAAAGAAAGGATAATTACATAGTGACAATTGTGGCAGTATTTAATATGGCTTCTAATGCTTTGGGACTACTCCCATTTGGGGATAGTGTCCGTTTCTCCTTCTGTGGAATATGAATCAGCCTTCCATTCATTAACCAAGAGTCCAGTGGATGCTGGTGTAGATCTATGCTTCAAGGTGGCTGTCCACTGACTTTTCCTGCCTTGGAGAATTAGGCTGCCATGTAAGAAGCCATTGTGCCACCCTGAACAGGTTACTACATAGAGGAACTTTGAATTATGTGGGAGTACAATGATCTAGCTGCAGCTAGCCTTCAAATGGTCTGTGTCAAGATACTAGCCTGCTAGAATCCCAGAATGCTGTCACTAGCTGAGTACTCAAGAGTGACCTGACTATGCTACAATGAACAGGGATGTCACTTGGAGTCTGATGTAAATCAGGAAGATTGAAACTACACAGTTTTCTTATATATTTAAGGCCACTGGTTCCCGAGGAAGTTTGTAAGATGGTAGATATCCAAAGAGATACCTCCAGGATAACAAAAACAGTTAAACAAGAACTGCATAATGGCCAGACCAGTTGACACACCAGTGCAGATGTGGGAAACCTCATAAGGCCTCACCCCTAGATGAAGACGTACAGTCCACTTATGGCTGTTGAAAGAATAGAGAATTAACTTTCTCCAGCGATGAGCCCTCTGGTAAGTAATTCAATGCTACATGGTGAATCTTAAATGCAACACATGCTGTTGACAGAGCAGGTGTGTGTGTTTGTGTGTGTGTGTGTGTGTGTGTGTGTGTGTGTGTGTGTGTGTGTGTAGAATAATAATTAGAAAGAAAGAGGTCAATAATTTGAGAGGCAGTAGGGAACAAACAAAGGGGATCAGAAGGGTAAAACCATGTACAAAACAGTATTCATGTATAAAAGTTTCAAAGGAAACAATTAAATTCAGAGCAGTAAAGACAAAATTCTATAA
>JADRCD010207863.1:64925-91323 GCA_019843815.1 Montemys delectorum | reverse complement strand
ATTTCATTTCTATGACGTTTACAAAAGCAATTCTATAAGCATAATAGCTATAAACTGCAGTGTGAGGCCTTGTACATAATTCTGATGATGAGACTAAACAGTAGATCTGTTTTAAAAACTGCTCAAGGGATTTTAATGTGACTCCAAGATGACCACATAAGTCAAGAGCAGAGCTGCATTAAGTGGGGCTCCAAAACCTTAGCAACAGCAATAACCAAGAAATAGTGAGGCAGACATATCCTCGCACCTAACTGGAGACACTTGGCTCTGATTCTTGAAGGAAACCCAACATGCAATCGTGTATATACAAACACACAAAGGAGAGAAGCTGAGAGAGGGAAGAAGAGAAAGAAACATACAGAGACACAGACAGAGGAACACTAAGAGAGAGAATACAGTGGGATGTAGAAAAGTGCATAGAGCAATATTAACTCAAAGTATAAGATACAAGAAACAGCTGGAACAGAAATGATCTGAGGCCTTCTAAATAAAAAAAAATGAAAGCATTGAGATGAAAAAATTGGGACTAGAATCCATAAGCTACTACCAGGAGCTTCAAGCACACAATCATCTGGCATGAAAGTATGAAGAATTACCTTCTGGTCTCTCTGGGCTGGTGTCTTGAGCAGGCCTTGGGTGCAAGCTCTACAGCCAGTCCCACAACACCCAGAGGAAGCTGCTGCACTCCCAGGTGCTCTAACAAGCCCAAGATCACAGGATCACAGGGTCACAGAGACTGCCTGACTCTGAGGAGTTCTGATACAACCAGGATCACAGGAAAGACTGACTTCAGTCAGAATTAGCAAGGACAGGTAGCACTAGAGATATTCAGATGACAGGGGCAATCGTAAAAAAATAAACAACACAAACCAAAGTTACTTGACATCATCAGAACCCAATTCTCCCACCATAGCCAGTTCTGGACACACCATCACACCAGAAACGCAAGATTCAGATATAAAATAACTTATCATGATGATGATGCAGGACCTTAAGAAAGATATAAATAGCACCCTCAAAGAAATACAGGAGAACACAGGTAAACAGCTAGAAGCCCGTCAAGAAGAAACACAAAAATCCCTTAAAGAACTACAGGAAAACACAATCAAACAGGTGAAGGGAATGAGCAAAACCATCCAGAATCTAAAAATGGAAAAAGAAACAACAAAGAAATCAGAAAGAGAGACAACTCTGGCCATACAAAACATAGGAAAGAAATCAGGAGTCATAGATGCAAGCATCATCAACAGAATACAAGAGATAGAAGAGAGAATTTCAGGGGCAGAAGACACAATAGAAAACATTGACACAAGAGTCAAAGAAAATGCAAAAAGCAAAAAGCTCATAAGCCAGGAAATCCAGGATGCAATGAGAAGACCAAACCAAAGAATAATAGGTATAGAAGAGAGTGAAGACTCCCAATGTAATGGGCCAGCAAATATCTTCAACAAAATTATAGAAGAAAACTTCCCTAACCTGAAGAAAGAGATGCCCATGAACATACAAGAAGCCTACAGAACTACAAATAGACTGGACCAGAAAAGAAATTCCTCCCATCACATAATAATAAAAACATCAAATGCACTAAACAAAGAAAGATTTTTAAAAGCAGTAAGGGAAAAAAGGCAAGTAACATATAAAGGCAGACCTATCAGAATTACGGCGGACTTCTCACCAGAGACTACGAAAGCTAGAAGATCCTGGGCAGATGTCATACAGGCCCTACAAGAACATAAATGCCAGCTCAGGCTACTATATCCAGCAAAACCCTCGATTAGCATAGATGGAGAAAACAAGATATTCTATGACAAAACAAAATTTACACAATATCTTTCTACAAATCCAGCTCTACAAAGGATAATAGATAGAAAACATCAACATAAGGAGCAAAACTACACCCTAGAAGAAGCAAGAAGGTAATCTTTCAACAAATCCACACAAATCTAATTCCATCTCTTACAACAAAAACAACAGGAAGTGACAATTACTTTTTCTTAAAATCTTAATATGAAAATTAATATTACCAACATATCCTAATTGATTGAAATCCAAAAATATGAGGAATTAGAAATTTGTTGATTGTCATCCAATGGTCTCTCTAATTTGGTAATTGGAGAAATAGATCCAATATTGTACAATCTATATATACTTTCAGCTTGTTTGTGACAGTGTCTTGCTGTGTACAACATTAGGGTCTTGAAATCTTGCTTCTCCTATCTCAGCCTCTCTATTAGTAGTATTGTTTATTTCATGTTTTTACACTATACTATGGTTTTCAGAACAGCTTATATATTTCAAATTATTTATATACCCAAGGGAGACGTAGACAATTAACTTGGGAGGTGACTTGTGGGGAAGAGAACAACAAAGTGTGAGACTGAATGCTTTGCTTGACATTTCTAGCTCTTGTATCAAGTTTGAAGATGAGGACTTTATAAGTTACCCTTTCTCTGAGATGAATGCTTTTCAAAATCATCACAGCCAATGAGCCAGATTTGTATCCTCATCTAATGTCTGTACCAACTTCCATGCATTGTTCATTGAAACAGTTGGTAAATGACTTTATGGATAGACCATCTTAATACACACACCATTTCTTAAATGAATGTAACCTGTTCTCTGTGGGCTGAGAATAAAGTTACACATTCAAGTCAAATAGCTTTTTGACCATAGCAGGAAGTCTGTATCCAAATATCATGCCTACAATTCATTCCTTGGTGCAGCAGAACTGTCAACTCTCAGCTTAGCTATGATGGAGGTAAAATCCTTCAGTGATTTCAGGGTCATTGAAGTACAATTACAATGAAACCTTATTACAATGAAATCCAATGTCTAAAAATTGTTCTTATTTTGGGCTTGTACTACAGAAAGACCCAAGAGTTTAAACTCTACTAAATACAAAAGAAGCAAACAAAAAGACTTCACATATTTATGTTCATTTAAGAAAATACTAGTAGAGATGTATTATTTTGAAATATATAGTTAATGTTTGGAGTTATTTGAAATTTATAGTGAGAAAAGCATATGTATTTGCAGTATTGCTGTAGACAAGCATCTACATAACACTGTTAAATTGATTGTTTTATATCAAACAACTTTTATAATACTCATTTTTATTGTTATAATATTTTATAAATTTTAAGGAATATGACAAAAAAGATATTGTAGGTATTGAAGAGGGGTCTCTGGGAGGAGTTGGGGTGCAAAAGGGAAACAAGAATGTGATTTAATTCTATTTACTTAACATGTGTTTTTAAATGTTCACAAATTCAGACAAATTGAAATCATGTAACTTTTCTCATCATAACACAATAAAAGTTAAAAAATAAAAGAAAATCTTTAAAAAAAAAAAGAAAGTATGAAGAATTACCACTAAGCACAACAGCTAGAATCTCTAACAAGTCACTACTTGTCAAGGTCTTTCCAAATACATTCTGGGAAAGCACTCTTTACTGCCTTCATCCCTGGGTTCTGTTACTCTGACTAAAGACTATCCTCATTAGAGGAACCAGAAAATAACATTTCCAATGTCATTCAGGCCCAATCTTCTGGTGCAGCCTCTCTTCTAAGACACATTTAGCATGTGAAGTTGGCTACAGGAACACCTTGAAGGTACTGCACAAGGCAGGACAAGTAGAAGAATGTGCTGATATTGAAGACCTATAGTTATCATGGAGTATGAAACAATGCATATTTATTTTCCAAATTTCCTTTAGTGATGAATATCTAATCTCAATATCATTTCTTCTACTTGCATTCAGCTCCTACTGTGTGGTCATCCTCTACATTTCATTCATCATCTTTCTCTTGGTGAGAAGTGTGGGAGGGGATGATGGCTCTCTGTCAGTCCCTGAAGATGGAACAGCACAAGTGAACTTTCGCAATGTGTTGTCCTATAATATGCACTGACCACTCTGATTTCCAAATAGAAAAAGAACATGCCTAGAACCTAGTGAAACAGTAAGATTTAGTCCATATCCATTAGATGTCAAATCTGTGGATCTAAGCTTTCCCATCACTCTGTGGAGGAGAGGGAATCTAAGGGGCCAGGAGGTTTTCTTCCATCCAAGTTTCAATACTTCCTGTTGGTTAAATTGTAAACAAAAGTCTCAATTCTCTCATATGGAACAAATACTAATATATTTACATTAGAGCATGAGGCAAAAAGGATTGAAACACTGGCAATTTATTAATTAATATTCTTTTCTCCAGATTTTAAAATTTATTCATGTTCTTTGTCAGAATATAAAGAAAAATATTCTTTACAGAATATTGTTTTTATTGGTTTATTGTATGCTTGTGTGTGTACTGGAAATGACCACTGTTTTCTAGGTGATTGCCAAGTTTATTTCCTGGCATGAGCACACAATTGGATGCCATGGAAAGACAGAAGACCAAGCCTTGTAAACAAAAAAATGAATTAATAATTTTGTGCATTCTGGATGTGAGAAGCTAGCAACTCGAAGTCAGATTATAGGATGCTGGTTTGGATATTTAATAGGGTCCTGAGATCCTTTCATTTCCAGTAACGGTTTGGCCTAGATGATCATCCATGTGCTTTTCTGCTATTTCTCCTGAGAGGCTCTTCTGGGAATGAGAAGACACCATTTCAGGGAGCCAGCCTTAGTTTTTCTGTCTACTTATGTTCCTCTAACCCTACTTCTTGAGTGTGTGTGTGGAGGTGTGGTTTATGGCATTTATGTGTAATGTTTTCTTATATGTGTAAGTGTACATATGTATGGGTATATGGGCATGTGTGAGCATGTGCATGTAGAGACCACATGTTAATGCTGTTGTCTTTGTTGTTTCTACACTTTATTTACTGAAGCAAGATTTTAAAGTGGAAACTTCTGATTTCTTTGGAATTCTGGTTACATTAAATTATGTTGTACTAGGGCGCACAGATGTATAGATACTTTACTAAAGCAGACATGTGAAATATTGTTTTCCTGAAGCAGATATAGGTGAAAATGATTTGCTGTAACAAACACAGGAAAAGATTGATAATGTTCAGAAGGAATATAAATATGTCTGCACAGACAGTGGGAACTATGGCATAGGTTTGCTTTGTTTCACCACAATATTCTTCACTAACAACTTGCATGCACTTGTTCACCTTACATTAGGTTGCTGATCTGCCCTTGTGGTTAAACTGTGGGGAGAAACTAGCTAAAGAACCTCTTGTTAGGTTTCTGCAGCTTCTTGTAGCCTTGGGCCAGTTGGTGAGCCTGGAGATTTCTTTGAAATGCCCTTGTTGGTTCATGTGTGGTGACTGCCAAGTGGACTATACTGCAGCTGCTAACTCATATTTGCTGTTTGCTACTATGCTGAGCATGCTGATATCCTGAAAAGGAAGATGAGAGTCTCCTTAAAAGAATTATTTTTAAACATGTCTACTTTTCCCATCTCCTAATAACTTTTCTCTCCCACTACCTCTCGTTGGTAGTGGGCTAAAGGAGAGGTTGAATCTTTAGGTTGAGAAAATATGCCTACAGAATTTGGCTTGTCTAGCTAGCCATCTTATCCATAGTATGCCAAGTTCAAAACTTGTCCAATACCAGTCTCCATCTTCCCAGAGTATAGGTGAGCAGACACACTCACTCACTATTTGGTACTGGAGATCTGCAATCTTGTCTTCATGTTTGTGTGACAAGTGCTTTATCTAGTAAACTATCTCCCAGCCCCTTTTATTTTTAAAAATGTTATTAGGAATTTGCTTTTATTGCCTTTACTTAGCAAATTTTTTGTTGGCATATAGAAAAGCTGCTGATTTTAAATGTTGATTTTTTTTATCATTCCACTCTGCTGAAATTGTTTTTATATGAGTGTCTGCTCAAGACTTTTAAGCACATGATTATATTTTCTGCAAATAGGGATAATGTAACTTCTTCTACTCCTATTCATATCCCTGATGGTATGTAAACTATGTAAATCAGTATATAGGTTTTGAATAATTAAACATATTATGTGGCCTAGCTGTCACAGTACTGGAGATATATTCAAGAGACCCTAAGTCCTGCTACTGACATACTTGCAATTCATGTTTATTGGTGCAATATTCAAAATAGCTCAGAAACTGAAGGTTTTTTCCATTATGAGGTGAATAGATACAAGGTAGTATACACACACACACACACACACACACACACACACACAATGGAATTTTAGTCAACTGCAAAGAAAGCTGAAATCACAGCACTTGGAGGAAAAAAGAATGGAAGGAGAGATTTTTTTATGGTAGGGGAAGTAACACACATTTGGGAAACGAGAAACAACATAGGTTTTCTCTCCAATGTAGATTTGAGATTTACTTTTTATATACTTGCATGCATATGTGTGGTTGTGTGGGGGCAGCTAATTACAGTAGAAAAATGAAGTATAAGAGGAGAAAAGAAAAAAAAGAGGAGAAAAGAAATCTTTAGGGGAAAAAGCATAATAGAATACATATCACATAAAAACATAAAGGGGTAAGAAGCTTTTACTGTAGTTTTGATGAGATAAAATATCATTATAAAGGCAACTGGTAAAAGTACCAATTTATTTGCCTTATAATTCTAGAGTGATAATAGTTCATCAAGATTTGGAAATGCCTATGGCATGAACAGCACTCGTAAACGTCTGAAATCACGTCTCAAATGGCCAGCAGGAAGCTGACCGAGAACCCTTGAAATGCTGAGAGTCTTAGAACTTTTGAAACATGTTCCTGATGACATGCTTCCTTTAGTGAGACCACACCTCTTATGATTCCCCAAACAACCACCAAGTCGGTATCAAATTTTCAAATGCCTAAGAATATGGGAGACATCTGATTCAAACCACCACTGGATAACTACTGAAGGAAGACAAAAAACCAGTAAGTGGAAGTCATGGGATCTAGGATGTTAATACAAGAGGATGAACAATGTGGAAAAAGGGAGGCTGGAGAGAGGACTTAGCAGTTAAAGTTATGGCTGCTCTTCCTGAGAACTGTGTTCAATTTCAAGATCCACATGCTATATGCATAAACTTTAGAATGTAATATTAATAAGAGTTCAACCTCTCCTCTAGCTCACCACACAGCAGAGGTAGTGGAAAAGAAAAGTTATTAGGATTGAGAGGAAGCCAACCTTTTGTGGGTTAGTTCAGTGTTCTTGGGCTACAGTTCAGTACCATAGTAAACATAGGATTGTTTGACAAATGTGATTCAATAGCTACAGAACAGTCCTCTAGGCAAGCAGATAAGAAGTGGCAGCTATGTCGCAGTGTTTTCAGCAAGCAGACACCAGATAGCTGTAGTTCAATCCTGAGGAATTTTTCCAGACTCACCACCTGGCCTGAGGAAAGGACACAGAAGAGGCAAACTGCCTCAGGAAACATACCAACAGCTTTGGGCTAGTTTCTCTCAATGTCAGAGTCATCACAAGTTGAGCTCAATGTTATGTAACAAAAACCAATTCCTACCTGTTGGTAGCAAATAGTGAAGTGATACAAACATTACCAAGAGTCTTCTTTCACTGTCCATGGGGTCATATTTATATTTCTTCATCAAGCATCCTTTTATGGGTTTGCTATATTCAAGCTTCTTTTTACCTCTGTTTCAGGAAAATATTTTTTCCTGTGTCTGCTCCAGGAAAACATCCTTTCATCTGTGTCACCTTCAGGAAAATATTCTTTCATCTGTGTGCCCTAGCAAAATATCATTTGATGCAACTAACTTTCCAAAGAACTAAAAGATTCTACTTTAACAAGATAGCTAACTACAATGTATAACTCCCTTTCCAGTGGGAACTGACACCCTCGTCTGAATTTTGCATGTACCAGCCATGAATGTGGTGCACAGATATATGTGCAGGCAGAATACTCCGATACATATAAATAAGTAAGGAAAGGGATGAATGAAAATGATATAATGAATCTCTCTTAGTATGCTAACTTTTAAGCCTACTGAAGTATATTTATTGATCAGCATCAGCATAATCGTATAGATTCTATGCTTTTTCTGTTAGTGATATCTGTTTTTATTCTACTGTATTTCATAAAATAAAGTTTGTTTATTGTTTTGTATCAGTTAAGATTTAATTTGCAAAATCAAATGTGATATATTTTAGAGGAGATTCCATGGCTTGCCTAGAATATGTATTCCATATTTATTAATAAATTACTCTGTAAGCATTTGTTAAGTCCATTCTTTATATGGTATAGCCTAGCTCTGATGTTTCTTTGTTGGTTTTTATAGAATGGTGTGGTGTTTTATGTGACTTGTCAAATGGATCTATAATATTGAAGAAAAGGAGCCTGTGGACATGCCTTTAAGGTACTATCTAGATTAGTTTAGCCTCCGGGTCTGTCTGCCATTAATTGTTTTTCTTTTTTTTTAAACTTTTATTGCATGATGATGAGAAAAGTTACATGATTTCAATTATCTGAATTTGTTAACATTTAAAAACATATTTTAAGTAAATAGAATTAAACCACATTCTTATCTCCCTTTTATACCCCCACTCCTCCCAGAGACTCCCCTTCAATACCTACAATATCTTTTTTGTCATATTCCTTAAAATTTATAAAATATTATAACAATATAAAACTTATAAAATGAAGACTTATAAAATTAAAAATTATAAAAGTTGTTTGATATGGAACAACAATCAATTTAACAGTCTTATGTAGATGTTCGTCTACAGCAATAGTGAAAGTACATTTTTCTCAATATAAATTTTAAATAACTCCAAACATATTAACTGTATACTTCAAAATAATACATCACTATTGTTATTTTCCTAAATAAACATAAATATATAAAGTCTTTTTGTTTGTTTTGTATTTAGTAGAGTTTAAAATCTTGGCTCTTTCTGTGGTACAAGCCCAAAATAAGAACAATTTTTAGACATTGGGTTTCATTGTAATAAGGCCTGTAATGACCCTTACAACACCAAAGATTTTACCTCCATCATAACTAAGCTGAGAGTTGATAGTTCTGCTGCACCAAGAAATGAATTGTAGGTCCAGTTTTTGGATACAGACTTCCTGCTACAGTCAAAGCTATTTGACTTGAGTGAGTGGCTTTTTTCTCAGGCCACAGAGAACAGGTTACGTTCATTTAAGAAATGGTGTGTGTATTAAGATGGTCTATCCATAATGTCACTCACCAACTGTTTTAATGAGCAAGGGTTCTGCATGGACATTGGGTGAGGGTAAGAATTTGGTTCATTGGCTGTGATAATTTGGAAAAGCATTCATCTCAAAGAAAGAGTAACTTATAAAGTCCTCTTCTTCAAACTTGATACAAGAGTATCAGGCAAAGCATTCAGTCTCACTCTTTGTTGTTCTCTTACAAGCCCCTTCCCAATTTAATTGTCTTTCTTTTGGTATATAAATACTTTTGAAATACATAAGCTGTTCGGAAAACCATAGTATAGTGTAAACACATGAAATAAACAATACTACTAATAGAGAGGCTGAAATAGAAAAAGCAAGATTTCAAGACCATTATGTTGTACACAGCAAGACATTGTCACAAACAAGCTGAAAGTGTATATAGATTGTACAATGTTAGACCTATTTCTCCAATTACCAAATTAGAGAGATCATTGGATGATAGTCAACAAATTTCTAATTCTTCATATTATTGGATTTCAATCGATTAGGATATGTTGGTAATATTAATTTTCATATGAAGATATTAAGAAAAAGTAATTGTCACTTCCTGCTGTTTTTGTTGTAAGAGGTTGAATTAGGTTTGTGTGGATTTGTTGAAAGATTACCTTCTTGCTTCTTCTGGGGTGTAGTTTTGCTCCTTATGTTGATATTTTCCATCTATTATCCTTTGTAGAGCTGGATTTGTGGAAATATATTGTGTAAATTTTGTTTTGTCATGGAATACTTTGGTTTCTCCATCTATGGTAATTGAGAGTTTTGCTGGATATAGTAGCCTGGGCTGGCATTTGTGTTCTTGTAGGGTCTGTATTACATCTGCCCAGGATCTTCTAGCTTTCATAGTCTCTGGTGAGAAGTCTGGTGTAATTCTGATAGGCCTGCCTTTATATGTTACTTGACCTTTTTCCCTTACTGCTTTTAAAATTCTTTCTTTGTTTAGTGCATTTGATGTATTTATTATTATGTTTCAGGAGGAATTTCTTTTCTGGTCCAGTCTATTTGGGGTTCTGTAGGCTTCTTGTACGTTCATGGGCATCTCTTTCTTTAGGTTTGGGAAGTTTTCTTCTATAATTTTGTTGAAGATATTTGCTGGCCCATTATATTGGGAGTCTTCACTCTCTTCTATACCTATTATCCTTAGCTTTGGTCTTCTCATTGAGTCCTGGATTTCCTGGATGTTTTGGGTTAGGAGCTTTTTGCTTTTTGCATTTTCTTTGACTCTTGTGTCAATGTTTTCTATGATGTCTTCTGCCCCTGAGATTCTCTCTTCTATTTCTTGTATTCTGTTCGTGATGTTTGCATCTATGATTCCTGATTTCTTTCCTAGGTTTTGTATGGCCAGGGTTGTCTCTCTTTCTGTTTTCTTTATCGTTTCTATTTTCATTTTTAGATTCTGGATGTTTTGCTCATTCCCTTCACCTGTTTGATTGTGTTTTCCTGAAGATCTTTAAGGGATTTTTGTGTTTCCTCTTGAAGGGCTTCTAGCTGTTTACCTATGTTCTCTTGTATTTCTTTGAGGGTGCTACTTATGTCTTTCTTAAAGTCCTGTATCATCACCATGAGAAGTGATTTTATATCTGAATCTTGCTCTCCCAGTGTAATGGTGTGTCCAGGACTTGCTATGGAGGGAGAATTAGGTTCTGATGATGCCAAGTGACCTGGGTTTGTGTTGTTTATTTTCTTACGCTTGCCCCCTGCCATCTGAATATCTCTAGTGCTACCTGCCCTTGCTAAATCTGACTGGAGCCTATCCTTCCTGTGATCCTGGTGGTGTTAAAAATCCTCAGAATCAAGCTGTGTATGTGATCCTGTGATTCTGGAATGCTATGATCCTGGGCTTATTAGGTCATCTGGGAGTGGAGCTTCTTCTGCATGTTGTGGGACTGGCTGCAGAACTTTTGCCAAAGGTCTACTCTGAACACCAGCCCAGACAGACCAGAAGGAACCTGAGTCACTGGGCTGGTGGAGTTCCTGTGTGCCTGGTCTTGCTGGTCCCAGTTACTCCCAGTGTTGGGACAGATGTTAGTTCCTCCTCACCTCTGATCTTGGATGTGTCAGAGCGCCAGGGAGTGGAGTTTCCTCTGTGTGTTGTGGGACTGGCTGCAAAGATATTGGTTCCTCCTCACCTCTTGTCCTGGGTGTGTCTGAGTGCCTGGAAGTGGAGCTTCCTCAAGGTGTTGTGAGACTGGCTGCAGAGCTTGCACCCAAAGTCTGTTCTGGACACCAGCCCAGACAGACCAGAAGGAACTTGAGTCACTGGGCTGGTGGAGTTCCTGTGTCTGTTTTTCATTTTTTTATTGGCTTAATTGAGGTATGCAAACTCACCCTAACTGTGGGAGGCACATTTTATGGTCCAGGTTCCACAGGAACGAAATGCCTCCCCTTCCACAGATTCCAACTGAGGCAGTCCTCTGCTACATATGTAGTGGGATCGGCCCACGTCTATATGGTTTCTGGTTAGTCTGTGTGAGCTCCGAGGGGTTCAGGTTAGTTGATAATGTTGTTCTTCCTCGCGGATTACAATCTCCTTTAGTTCCTTCCCTAAGTTGTATATAAGGGTCTCCAGGTTCATTCAAATGGTTGGTTGTTAATATCTGCATCTGTCTTAGTCAGGTGCCTGCCGAGCCTGTCAGAGGATAGCCATAAGAGAGTCCTGTCTGCAAGCACGTCTCTGCATCAGCAATAGTGTTGGATTATGAGTCTGCATATGGAATGGATCACATGGTGATGGCGTCCCTAGTTATAGTTTCCTTCAGACTCAGCTATATTTTTCCCCCTGCATTTCCTTTAGACAGGAACAGTTCAGAGTTAAAAATGTTGAGATGGGTGGCCCTACATTGGAGGCCATGTGCATCTACCTACTGGAGGTATTCCCTTCAGGTTCTATCTCCTAGCTGTTTGATATTTTCACTAAAGGCATCTCCATTGGGTTCTGGGAGCCTTTCCCATCCCTGGCATTTAGGACTAAATCTAGTGGTTACCCCCATCCACTTCTATTTATTTCCATTAATTCTCCTGGTTCTCTTGGCTTCTTTTCTGTCTCTTCTCATATCCGATTTTGTCCTCTATTAGTTCCATTCCACTCTCCTCTCCCATCCAATACCCTCCCTCCCTCTATATCCAATGATTATTTTCTTCCCCCTTCTAAGTGATAATATTGAAGAATCCCCACTTTGGTCTTCATTCTTATTAAGTTTCATATGGTCTGTGATTTATTTATGGGTATTCTGAACTTTTGGCCTAATATCCATTTATAAGTGAGTACATATATTGTGTGGCCATTAGGATGTGGGTTACTTACTCAGGATGATATTTTCTAGTTCCATTAATTTGTCTGCAAAATTTGTGAAGCCCCTTTTTTAAAAAAGCTGAGTGAAATTTCATTGAGTAAAAATATCACATTTTCTGTATCCATTCTTCTGTTGAGGGACAACTGGGTTGTTTCCAGCTTCTTGCTCTGATAAATAAGGCTGCTAAGAATACAGTAGATCATGTGTCCTAGTGATATGTTAGAGCAGCTTTTGTATATATACCTAGGAGTGGTATAGCTGGGCCTACAGATAGAAGTATTTCCAGTTTTCTCAGGAAACAACAGAACAATTTCCATAATGCTTATACCAGTTTGCAATCCCAACAAGAATGGAAGAGTGTTCCTCTTCCTCTGTGTTGTCACCAGCATCTGCTGTTTCTTGAGCTGTTGATCTTAACCTTTCTTATTGGTGTGAGGTGGAATCTCAGGGATGTTTTGGTTTGCATTTCCCTGATGACTAAGGATGTTGAACAATTCTTTGGGTGCTTCTAGTTTCCTTGGTTGAGAATTACTGAATTTATTGTTTAGCTCTGTACTCCACCATTTTTATTTTATTTGCTTTCAGGAAATAAGAGGCATTTTAAAAAAGGAAGACTGACAAGGACCAATCCAGAGGCAATTCTCTAGATAAGGCCTGGGCTATTGAAGGCTGAAGGATTATATAGGCAAAACCTACAAAATTATAATTTGGGGAAGCCAAAATAACTCATATCCTGTCTTGGTGCAATCATGGCTTGATTTTGTAACATGTCCAACAGGTAACTCAGCCATACAAGCAAGCAGGCAGTTTGTAAAAGAGCAGAAGTTTGCAGTTTGCCTGTTTAATCTTGTGGCCCAATACTTTGTAGGAATTACTGAGGCATTGAAATATTTTGCAATATTCAACAACTTTTTAGGAGTAGCTCAACTGTACCATGAAGTGGTCCATGTCAGGTTACATTCAAAATAGAGTAATTTCCTCATGGCTTAGGCAAGTTAAAAACAATTTTGGTTTTACAAGCCTAGCACAATAAATTTATGCTCTAAACACAATGTTCACCATCACAAAGACAGACCTGTTAGGTTATTCAGCGTTGTAAGACCAATGTGGGATTTTGAATTTTTTTCTTGGTATAGGAACAAATCTCTTCAAGATGCAATTAGAATGAAGAGAAAAAATCAAGTACAAACAAAATGACACCAGGGGAAATAACAATCACAAGAAATTCAAACCTTTTCCAGAAAAAAGTACATTCTTTTCCTTACAATAAAATATTGGTATAGATATATACACACAATTTGTTAATATCTTCAGTGGAAAAAACCCCAAACAATATATGTCTCAACTTTTTCCTCACATTTTCATAAAAATACCTCCATACCTTTGAGAGTAAGTCAAAGAGCTGCTAAAGAGGCCAGAGATGGATATGTGCTCAAAGTGTTTTCTGTTTTATCATGGCAGCTGGTGTTCAGATCCCAGTATCCACTGAAAACACCCACCTCTGTAACTACAGCTATAATTTAATTTGTCCTACTATTTTCTTTCTTTTTTAAAGATTTGTTTATTAGGTATAGAGCATTTCACCTTCAGGCCAGAAGAGGGCACTAGAGCTCATTACAGATGCTCATAAGCCACTATGTGCTTACTGGGTATGGATCTCAAGACCTTTGGAAGAACAGCAGCCAGTGCTCTTAACCTCTGAGCTATCTCTCCAGCATATTCCTACTGATTTCTAGGGAGGAGTTCCGGGCTTGTGTTATTACTAACCAAAGTAGTGATATATCTTTTTCAATGGATTCTATTGATAATGGAGAGATTTTATTTATTCTCTCTAAGGGCAATGTTTTGTCACACAAAAGTACCTACTAGGTTTTATAACTGTAAAACTTATATTTATTATTTGTTATTAGCAATCATATTGTGTGTAAGAAGATATTTTGAAGGACACTTACATTTCCATAATTGAACATGATGAGACAGTTTCCAAAAAGACAAATGTTGTTATCAGGACCAGTAGAACTATGCTGAGATGATTTAGGTAACCCTGTGATCTGCCAAAGGGACCTGAGATATGTATCAATTCATTCATACTTCCTACTCAGGCAGGCAAGGGAGCTCTCTGGAAATCCTTGACCCAGTTGGGCTTCAGGAGGGCTTCGACCCTCCAAAACCATATTTGCATTCTTTCAGAGGACATTACAACCAGCTATGGAACCTTGATTGTTGTAGTTAGGGGTAGCCCCTGATTAGACATCATTTGTGATGTTGCCTCCGATGTCTTAGCTTGTAGGTTTAGGCCTGGTGTCTTACTAGTGATTAATTGGAATTATTGATCATATTTTGAAGTTTTGGGTATTTAGCAGGTTACAAGCCCTAGGAGGATACTTCTGTGGAAGTATTCTTAGATCTCCTTAGGCTTCCCCAGAGTGGACCCCTGGTGAACTGTCAACATCTGACTATTCACCAATCGTTTCCAATATTCACAGCTTAATCATCCCCATTCTTTAACTGACCTTTACCTGCAAAATCAACTCTGCTCTTAAAGAAGGGGTATTCTGGGTCTGATAGGTTTCCAATCATCTACAGGAGGAAGTGATTCTTCGGACATCAGGGTGAATAACCAAAGAGTTCCCACCTGGAGCCAGGCATAGTGTTGCTTTTGCTTGGAAATTACAAAGGTAGTACATACTGGAGCCAACCCCTCAAAAAGGAAATCCAAGTAGTTCTCGAAGCAGGTTGGGGTGGAGATGAAGCCCAAAGCTTTAGAAAAAGGTCAAAAAAGGAAATACCAGGATGAGAGTAGGACAGAGACAGAGTCTGAAGCTTTGGGGCAAGGTCCAAACGGCAAATGGCAGGATGGAAGGGGATGGTATTTAAAGAGCCCAGCAAGGCTCAGTAGAATACTTTTCAGAAGCACCAGGACATAGAGCTTCAGAGAGAACATCAGGGCAAAGTTCAGATATGGAAACCCCAGGAAAAGAGAGGAATAGAGTCCAAGACAACTTAAACCACTAGAGTGTCCCAATGGTGCTCCAGAGCAGGCTCTTACTGAGAGGAAGCCTACTGATGGTTGCAAGGGTCACAATCATCCCTATTCCATCTTGGAGGAAAACAAACAGAACCCTCAAAAGGAAAAGTATACAAGGTTGCTTCAATACTTTGAATGTGACCAAGATGTGAGGTCTGACACACACAGGCCTCACCCAATTCTTACAAACAGCTCAAAGGTCAAATGTGGCGTGCAGGGGGAAAGTCATGGATCAGAAACATTTCAGAGAGATCTAGAATCATCTCCTGGTGTTGCCATAAAAGAATGTCTCTTACCAGACAAAAGAGAGAAGGGGAGAAATTATGAGGAGAAATCTGTTACACAAAAGACAGGTGTAGTAAACCTTGAAGGAAGAAGGGATAACAGCTTGGAGCCTGACTTACTGTGAAGACTGGCTCAAATTGTCCTGGATAATGTCTCTTAACATTGTATTCAGTTGTCTGATATTGTCCAGGAATCATGTGACTGAACTCTACATCAAAGTCTAGAATAATCATACATCGGTCACTGTGAGGCAAGCTTCACATCAATCTGATCACTCTTACTAATAAGTTAGATGGTGGTGCCTTATCCTTTGCCCCCCTCAAACTTAGGCTCACCAGCACAGTTTTGGGCCTGGAGAATAGGATATTTACATTTTGTCCTAACTACCTTGAAGCCTTGGGTGAAGAGGTTGGGATCATATTTTTTATTGTAGATTGAATACTGAAGATTCAGCTATTTCATTCTTGGGCATACAGAAAAAGCATGCTTCAATTTATCACAAGTTATCAACTTGCACAACCATATTAATTGCTGCTGTATTCATGAAGGCCAGCAACTGGAAACAATTTAGATGTCCCCAAATTGAAGGATGGCTAAAGAAAGTGTGGTATATTTATACAATGGAGTATTATTTGTCCGTTTCCAAAAATGACATCATGAAATTTGAAAGCAAATGGATGTCTATAGAAAAGAAATAATCCTGAATGGAGTTTCCCAGTCTCATGAAGATAAGTATGGTAAGTACTGATTTATATTTTGAAATTCACTGTGCAGAATTGTTTTTTTTTAACTTGCTACAAGTTAAAGTTATTTGAAACCATTGCACCTTAACTGAGAGAATGCCTCCATAATTTGGGCTGTGTGGGCAAGACTTTAGAGTAATTTCCAAAGTAATGATTGATAGGGACAAGTACTGGCTGTTGTTTTTCCTGCCATCACTGTGCTTATGGTCCTGAGTTCTCTATGAAAAAGCAGACCAAGCATGTTATGAAGGGCTAGTCACTAAGCAGCACCCATCCATGGTGTCTACATCAGCTCCTGCCTTCAAGTTCCTAGCCCATTTCCGTTCCTATTCTTGCTGTTTTCAATGATGAAGAGCAGTAGAGAAGTGTAAGCCAAATAAGTCCTATTCTCCCCAATTTGTATATTGGTCATAATGTTTGATGACAGCAATAGAAACATGAAGACATTTGATATTACATAAGTTATGACCATTCTATAATCTGTAGATAGACAGAAACCAAAAATAGAGACCAAAGTTGTGAACCAAGGGGAAGAATTGAACTAAGTTTCACACCAACTTTTGCCTTGAGCTCTTTCTCTTTTTCCTTGTTCTAAACCTTCTCTGATCTTAGCTAAACTGTCCTTAACTCTTCATGAGTGGTCTATAAAAACAACATTCTTCTCTAATGCAGCACACAGACCTCCTTAATTAAGGAATAGCAGGTCTGATCCTCTCCTGTTTTAAAGAACTACCTCTGAGAGAAGGTCAGGGATTCTTGGAGGTCAGCTAAAGTTTTTTTAAATTTTTTCTATATTTAAATCAATGGCAGTTCTCAGGTCTCCAAAAGCCTTATGCTATAAGGCAATAGCAGATGATCGTGCAACTTCCCCTGCAGTCCCTAAACTCAGTCTCAATATAACTGCCAAGATAACCCTTACCCCTCTTTTGTGTCTTATTAAGTTTCCAGCATCAGGATTCCAATAATTCAGCACATAGTCATAAGGGAGATACAACAACCTGAGCTGGCTAGGAAATTATATAGTTTTTCAACTCCACCAGAAATCAAAGAATGACTGAATAATAGAGCATATATGGGAAGCATAACACAGCTTCCAAAAATATTGCCAAATGATAGAGACTGCTGTACACCTGGACAGTTCTTACTTCAAAATGTTGGAGCATCAGTCTTCAGCTTTCTGGCCCATAAATGTTTGACAGACAAGAGATACAGGAATATTAAGGACTTGCCTAATTTGTCTTGGCAGATATAAGCTGTCCTAGGCCTGTGTGTCCTTTTTGGACAGTATTGTCTGCAGATGAACAGGCAACTTTTGCCTAGTGACTGTCCTGCCACAACTGGAGCAACCCCAATGATGCTCAATTTTGTCTTTGAGTCTGAGTGCTGTCAGGAACAGACAAGTCTCTAGCCAAATAATAAATAATATTAGATGTCACATCCTGTGGATTTCTGATGTTTCTGAAAACCAACTCTCTATGTAAAATAATCTGGACTGTTGTTTGTTAACGGTACTCAGCTATTTTTAATTAAAATCTTAAAGTTACCCTTACAATAAACTCAGAGCCATGAATTTATTAATTTGGCCTTAAACTCACAGGTATAAACATCACAGGTATATAACATAATAACACTAAAAGAAGGACTGGGTCTAAACCCTGTCTACTAGGGGAAATAAAAGAATTACTTATAACCCTACAGACAACTTTTACTAAAATCAGAAATTTCTTAAGTGGATACAGAAAACTTCATCTTTGGTTTTGGAGTATACACAACAGAACTATATTAGCTACACCTCTCAGTCAATATCCTAGAACTATAGAGCACTAATTGACAATGGAATACAAAGACCCAGAAATAATCTCACACACCTATGTTTAATGGATCTTTGACAATGAAACCAAAGCAATATATTAGAAAAAAGAAATCATCATCAACAAATGGTGCTAGTCTAACTGATCTAAAATACTGCCAATTGGTCTGTAATTATCACCTTGCACAATGCTTACATTCAAGTGCAAATAGGATCTTAAAAATAAAACTAGATACATTAAACCTAATAGAAAACAAAGTGGGAAATAGGCTTGAATGCTTTGGAATAGGGGAAATTTCCTGAACAGAACACTTATGGCTTAGGTAAGAACACCAATAGATAAATGGGTGCACATTAACCTGAAAAACTTTTGTAAGAAAAGTTATACTCTCAGTAGGACAGCAATCAGCAGATTAGGAAAAGATCTTCACTAACCCTTTATCTAATAGAGGTTGAATATCCAAAATCTGTAAAATACTGAAGATCTTAGATTCCAAAAAAACAAATAACCAATTAAAATATGGAGTAGATAACAGAATTCTCAGGAGAAGAATCTCAAATGTTCAAGAAGCACTCAAAGAAATATAGAACATTCTTAGTCATCAGTAAAATGATGATCAAAATGACACTGATATCCCAATACCAGTGGATATTGGAAATCACAAATATCCAAGGTGAAAACTCAAGTACCACCACATGCTGGTAAGGGTGTGGAGATAAAGGAACGCTCATCCACTGATAGTGGTATTACAGATTGGTACAACCACTCTGGAAATCAATCTGGTGATTCCTCAGGAATTTGGAAATCGTTTTTCCTGAGGAACCATCTTTATTGTTCCTGGGCACATATTAGAAAGAAACTCTACAGTACTATGAGTGCTACAAGATATTCATATGGACCATATTCATAATTGCCAGAGATAGAAAGCATCCCAGGTATACTTCAACTGAAGAATGGATACAGATATTGTGGTTCATTACATGATGGAATACTACTAAAAATGAAGACATCATGAATTTTCCATGCAAATGGCTGAAACTACAAAGTATCATCCTAAGTGAGGAAACCCAGACCCAAATGGATATTAGCCAAAAAGTACAAATTAGGCATGATACAACTCACAGTTAGTAAGAAGTTTAATTAAAATTAAGGCTAAATTAAGGATACTTCAATCCCACTTAGAAGGGGGAGAAAAATTATCACAGGAGGCATATGGTGGCCAGACTTGGGTTGAAAGATTAGTATGTGGGAAAAAGGGAGGCAAGATCAGGAATGAGTGGAGATTGGAAAGAAGTTCAGTGGTCTAGGAGAATGAATGGAAATATGGAGTTGAATATTTCCAACCAACATGTAGTTTTCCGTGGAATATTTAGGAAGTCCACAAAATATCAGGTGTTAGGCATTTCCAGTACTCAATAGAGGTGAACTTAACCAAAATGCCCAACAGTGGGGAGATAGAAACTCAAGAGTCCACCTGCAGTGGATGGATGGGATAACCTAACCACCTTCAAAATTTCTGAACCAGAGTTGTTCCTGTCTAAAATAAATGCAAGGAAAACTTGGAAAATGAAGGAAAAGTGCTTTGTCCACATTGAGATCCAGCCCATGTGGGCACTGAACCCTTCTAGTAAGGAGCCTAGAATTGCTGTCTTCTGAAATGCTGTAACAACTGAGATAAATTGTGTGTGTGTGTTTGTGTATATGCATATGAGTATATGCATTTGTATATGATTATGTGTATATCTCAAAGCACTGAGATATATCTCATTGATGTTGGGGTCTCCTATATAAGAGTGAGGGGAAATCTACAAGAGATTTTGTTTATTTTTATTTTCTATTTGGTCCCATTTATAATATTTTATTAGATATTTTATTTATTTATTTATTTATTTTATTTCTTAGATATTTTCTTTATTTACATGTCATATGATTTCTCCTTTTCCAGTATTAATATTCTAATTCTTTTTACTTTATTCTCAAAATCTTTTGAGATTTTCTTCCATTTGTAATTTTCATCTTACTGTGTTTACATATGTTTTCTTTAGTTTGTAATCAGATAGAAGGAGGACAGGAAAGTGTCAGGAACCATCATAGGACAAGCTAATAACTAGCAAGTGATCTTCCTGAAATGACTTCACTTTAAATTATATCTATGATGAAGCTCCAATAGGCAAGGCTCAGGAATAAATCATTTTAGGAAAGATTATTGTTATTAAAATGCTTTTCCTGTTATTATTCAACATATATAACTATCACTAGCTATTAGCCCACCCCTTTTGAGCAGATTTCTGCAGATCTACTGTCTGGTAGTGATGTTATATAGACCAATATATGAATTCTTAATGATCCTATAAGAATTCCTAGTGGGACTGCAATTAGATCCTTTTCTGATAGATGAAACTGCAATGATAACTCTGTCACTTCCATGTGTTACCAGTTAATTGCTTCTAGATAGTAGATTTTCTGCTACTCAGAGCACATTCCAAGAGGTTGTAAAACAATTATCCAAAGGTCATAAAAAAGGAACTAATGATAAGTTCTAGGACAGAAGATACAATATTGACTGGGCTTATCTAAACAAAACTTCACTAATAACTTAGTTTGGGTTTTTAACTTTCAATGAACCTGTGGAGCTGTGACAGGTGATAAATGTTTACCCAGATGATTACTCCTAACAGATATGAATGTAAACATTCTCTGTTGTAAACTTCTATTTAAATTCATGATTTGATTTTATTTGTGGACTTGTGATGAACTTTTTAACATGTGATCATATATTCTGAAAGTATAAGTACTGAGGACAAAGAAAAGAGAGAAAAAAATTTTCCTTTGCTCTGCTTAGGATCTTTCTACTTTTCTCCTTTTTCTTAAATTGCTTTCATAGGAAACTTTTAAAAACTTAGTAATAAATGCTACAATCTCTTTTAAAAAGTGTCCCCTTTTCTTTCTGTGACTTCTGACTAGCAGGCTGAAAGTTAGAACCCATGCGTTTCCTGCTGAGATAAAACAAAGGCCACTTTATTTAATACCTGCCCCCAACACCCCTGTGTCAGTGTTAGGTGTCAATCACCTAAGCTAGCAGCTTCTACCCTGTGAAAGTGCAAGAAGGTTTTTAGTACTTCTTAGAAGTTATCTTCAGCATTTCAGTATAGTTAAGGAGCTAGAATATCTGGAGACCATTAGTCTTTAAAGCCACACTAGAGTCCTGCTCTGTGCCCCATCACTACTCTAGGAGACTTCCAGCAGGATAGATTAGCTATCATTGATGTTTTAGACAGTTAACATGTTTAAGTGAAAAGCTAAGCAGGTTTTGACCAGAAGTGAAGCCAATACACACAAAAAGATAGCATACTATGCTTTGATTATGCTTTTATTTTACATTGTAGACTCAACTGAAGAGTTTTACATTACAGTCACTGTATTTTCCAAATATTTGTTTTAAAGCCATGCTAAAGGACCCCTTGGCTGCATCTAAGTTTGAGCATGTTGATTAAGATGGAGGAGGAGAAGGAAGATAAGGAGGAGGAGGAGGAGGAAGAAGGAGAAGGAGGAGGAGGAGGAGGAGGAGGAGGAGGAGGAGGAGGAGGAGGAGGAAGGAGGAGGAAGAGAAAAAAAGAAAAAGAAAAAACAACAGTATGAGGTTGTGAGCTTACATGATGAGAGTGTGTTTGGGAGACCACAAAACTGACTGTCCACATGGGTGACTGTGGCAGAAGAGCTCCTGGCACTTTAGAGCTCATCTAGTGTTTACTGTCATTAATGCTTTAGATTTTGGCTGGCATAGTAGATGTATAGTCATATCTCATTCTGATTTGTATTCTGACTTGCCAGTGTGTAGGATGTGAACATGTTAACATATGATCAATTACCATCCACACAGTTTCAGGTGAAGTGCCTGTCGAGGTATTCTATATGATTCATTGGCTTGTTTCCTTGTTGAAGAGTTCTCAGAGTTCCTGGTAGATTTTGATACTAGTCCTTTGTCACAGAGAAAATTTAACCTCTGCTACAATGAAGTCAATCAGTAGTACTTCTGTTACAGTGCATGCCTCCAGGCTTTATGTTGTTTGTCTTTATATCTTAGGAGTATCTCTTATTACTATCAGTGAGTCAGAGTTTTTATTTAATTAAAACTTCAAAACTCTTGTTGAAATTCTGATAATCTACCATTTCACATTTATTGAATTCCATATACATTGGATTGAGTTTGGCAATACTTTCATGTTCATTTCTTCACAGTCATCTATTGAATTATTGATTATTTAGTACATTTCCTTACTAAAGTCTTTGGTTTATCCTTTGTTTAGTTGCCTGTGTCTTCTGCTTTTCTGGGAAACAGCACCATGATAAGCCACTCTCAGTGCATTATTGGAAACCATATCACCTGGGTTTGCATCCAAACACTTCCAGGAACTCTCTGCTGTGAGTTCCTGGGGAGTCACAAATAGGAAGACTTACTACAAAGAACTGCAGACAAAGAAGACTGTAACACAAGGGCCACTTAGAGCAGTGGTCTGCACAGCATAACTTGTTTGGTTTGGAAATTCTTCAGTGCATCTGTTAGATACCATCCTTGCAACTCAGGAAAGTACAACAGTAAACACACCTCTCATTTCTCTCAAACAATGCAAGAAGTCAAGAGTCCACTGTTAAGGAGCTGGATAGTTCTACCCTGGTTTCAGCCTCTCCTGATGATTACTCAGTCCCCAATTATATTTTATTTATCTTACTTTCCAGTGATTTAATATTTAAATGACTCATGTTTTTCTGAGAATCTGTTTTTGTTACTTATTTTGTTATTGGCATCACTACTTGGGTTTATATTATTACTTTTTTTCCTGAAATATATCCCATAATATGTATTTCTTTAATGCACTCTTAATATATAAACTTTCCAGCCTCTGTTTAGCTGAAAAGTACATGATTTTGCATTCACCCTTAAAGAAAACTTTAAAATTATCAATGCTAAGTAGAATATTACATATATTTTATATTTACATAGCTTCTTAGTTGGGGTTTCCATTGTTGAAGACTGATGGAATCACTATCCAGGAGAGCTATGTAGTACAGGCAGCCTTTGCAGCCTGGCACAACCGTGAAGCCAAACACCTGCTGCCAGCAGGCATGGCTGTGAAAGACTGACATCACTTGGACAAACACCAGTGCTGCTTGCAGTCATTGCTACATCAAGTGGACTACATCCACCAGCACCTGCCATCATCCACTGTGTGAATTTCCACCACTGCCACAGACACTGCTTAAAGATTCATAGACTTCTACCATGTGAGCTGTGCCTTTGCAGCCCACCACATAGAGGTAGCCTTTGCCACGTGGGTTATGCAGTTGGACAGACTCACACTGAGTATATGGTTCCACATTTCCTGCTACCAGATTACGGAAGCTCACGAACACACACTGGTATATAGACTGGGGGACATTGAGCTGTTGATTGCCCTCATGTTGTGCAGAACAGAGGGACATCACTCCCAGGTAACTCTCCAGCTGACCTCCTAGGCTTGGCTGTAAATGACTGAAGGGGCCTCCACCTGACAATGCCGTCACTAGCATGGAGTCCTGGGTAGCTATTTGAGTGGCCTATCTCCTTTCTATTGGACACTGGGGCCACTTACTTGGTCCTGATGGAGTTTTGGGGACCCACTTCACCTTCAAATTTTCCTAGCATCAGAGTAGGAGGACAACCTTACCTTCCTCACTAGACCCCACCACTTAGTTACATTTTTTGAGGTGTAGTCCTCACCTCTTCCTTTTTGATAGTGCCAACATGTCCTGTCCCCTTATTGGGAAGGGATCTTTTAGTTAAGTTTGGAACCTCTATTTCCTTTTCTCCCTCCATTTGCCTAAGCCCAAGCTCACCAGCAGTTCCTCTGCTCCTTCTAACCAGTCAACATACTAACATACTAACATGTTGTTTCCTTTACCAGTGACTTAGGTGGACTCCTGAGTTTGGAACCTCCAGAAGCCCTCTGTTGCTAAATTTCATTCTCCTATTGTCATCCAGTTACTAGACTCTACTAGGACCATCCTCTGTTAATCTCCAGAGTACACTGAGGCGGCTACCCATCTTGTCCCTAATCCCAGAAAATGAGACTCCACTCCAGCAGCTGAGCTTGACCTCACTGAATTAAATATGGGTTTCTCATAACACTCTTTCCAAATTGGGTCAGGAAACTGCTCCAAGTGCTTGGAATTGATCCAAATTGCTATCATTCCTGTATCTGTTATCCCATCTAAATATTATGATCTCTATACTTGCTTTCTTTTTGACAAGACAAAAGATTATTGTAGAAAATGGCCAGACGAGTATGGGGGGGATGCCCATATTGGTCTTGTCAGATACATATGCTAGGATCATGGATCATTCATTTCTTCTATCAACACCACAAGACACTCTTTTTCTACATACAAGACCCATGGGATTCCAGGTGGGAGACAGGAGTTGTTGGTAAGCTCTACCATAAAAATCAACCTGGGTCCCCAGTAAGTACTATCCATATCTAGAGAAAATATGTGTCAATTGCCCAACTTCTAGATATTGGAAAAGTAGGGGAAGTAATCAAACACTTCTCTGAGGTCCTTACTTCTTTATTCCTCATAAAGGGCATTAACCTGTCCTTTTACCTTTTGCTTCAGACCTTAACTTCGGTGTACCAACTCCTTAATGTCAATAGGTCTGGTCACTTTAAAGGTTGCTGGTTATGTGTACCCCAAGAACTAACTCACAATTGCTATGTGCAGTCTCTTCAGTGATATTACTGAGTAACCTTAACTCACCTTTTGTCAGCTGCCCTGACTCTGATGTGTCCATACCTTACCTTTCTTGTATCCATCTTTTTGGCATGGCAATCTGTTTTAAGACTTCTGGGACATGTTCTGTAGGAACACTAAGCTCTCTAGACTGCAGTAGAACCACAACCAATTCTTTGTGGCAGAGATGATATATCATTGCCTACTCACCAGCTGGTCAGGCATTTGCACGTTGGTATTTGTTTTTCCTGAACTAGGAGTAATCCAGGGAAAGGTGTCCTTACCAATCTCAGTTGTAGATATGATAGCTACTCAACATAAGAGGGCAGTTCAGGTTGTGTCACTCTTGGTCACTGTGGGAATAGCCATAGGTAATTGCAGGAATAACTTCTATGACCAAATATAATAAATTAACTTTCAAGTTTAACAATGGTTTTCAAAAAAAAAATGTCTGAAATCATGCTTACTATCCAGAAACAGATCAATTATTTGGCAGCTGTGGTGCTTCAGAAGTAATGGAGGCTAGATGTTCTGATATCTTAAAAAGGTGGTCTTTGCCTGTTCTTCCAAGAAGAATGTTCTTTCTACATCAACCAATCTGGGTTAGGAAGAAATAAAATCTAGGAGCTACAGCCAGACACTCTTTTTCTACATACAAAACCCATGGGATTCCAGGTGGGAGACAGGACTTGTTGGTAAGCTCTATCATAAAAATCAGAATTATAGAATTTTGGGGAATGTGAGACCTCCAGTTCTGGGATTTTTGAAAAGCCTATATGAAAGTGGTTATTCTCTTTCATAACACTTTTTCTAGTCATTCTTCTCATGTTATCATTTGGTCCCTGCCTCATTAATCTTGTTTCTACATTTCTTCAATGACAAATACAAAAAATATATAACCAAACTATTAATCAGTTCCTGTTACAAGATGACCAGGTACTGTCTACAAAGTAGCTGCTGTCTACAGAGGAACCTGATGCAAATGTTTACCAAGTGGACCCTAATGGTGAAAGTCAGCTATATACCAAAATTGAAGATGCCCCTAGACAGCAGGAAGCACCTTAAGAGACATGATGCCTCCATTCCCTTCTTACTATTGGCTTTCCCCTCCAATTTTTCCTTCTCTTTATGATAAGGGAAAGGGGGGTATGTTGGTATCATGGTGATAGTGACTATCATACCTATTGCCAAGTCAACAGCCACCATATTCCCAGAATCCACTTGGCTCACCTCACACCTGTACCTGCAGCTACATCACCATCCATATAAAAGGATTTCCTTTTATATGCTCTCTCTCTCTCTCTCTCTCTCTCTCTCTCTCTCTCTCTCTCTCTCTCTCTC
>JADRCD010207863.1:25678-64915 GCA_019843815.1 Montemys delectorum | reverse complement strand
CTCTCTCTCTCTCTCTCTCTCTCTCTCTCTCTCTCTCTCTCTCTCTCCATCTCCCCTCCTTTCTCCTTTGCTCCCACCTTTGTTCTTCTCTTCTATAATAAACCTTACATGGAAGAGTTTGGCCTGGTGTGGTCTGTCTAGAGCCAGGAGACTAACACAAAATCTTAAGAATGGTTTTATCATCATAAAATGTACTCTAACCTTAGTTTTTTTGCCCCCTCAAAGGTTGATGAGATAATTTAACTCTAAATTCTAAAATTTTGTGTGTGTCTTTTCTCTCTTAATAAAGTAAAAATGTTTGAGAAAAGCAGACCAGCTGTATTAGTCAGGTGAGCAGAATTCATAAAATGTGTGTGTGTGTGTGGGGAGGTGGGTGATATAATTGACTCAATGGCTGTGGTCTAGTTAGTGCAGCAATGACTGTCTGCCAACAGAAGTTCTAAGCATCCATGAGGCTTGATGACTCAGCTGGTCTTCAGTACATTCCAGAATACTGAAGAAGCAGACTCTAACACCAGTGAGAGAATGGATCTACCCAGTGAGAGTGAGGGCAAAGGAACAAAGAGATCAAACTCCCTTCTTTCATGTCTTTTATATAGGATGCCATAAGAAAATGTGACCTGGATTAAATATGTATCTTCCTACCTTGAAACATCTGGATTAAAAGTGGTTCTTCTTGCTTCAAATGATTTCATTAAGAAAAAAAATGCTCACAAATATACCCAACCATTTGGCTTTTAATTAATTCTAGATGTCAAGTTAACAACCAAGAATAGCAATCACAGCAGTTATCTACAACCTGAACTCCTGATAGATTGGATCATGAGAAAACTATTTAGAAGGGATTATTAAAAATAAAAAAATGTATATAATGTCTGATCTTTTGTGATTGGGTTATCTCATTCAGGATGATATTTTCTAGTTCCATGCATTTGCTTAAGAATTTTAAGAATTCATTGTTTTTAATAGCTGATTGATATTCTATTGTGTAAATGTACCATATTTTCTGTATTGATTCCTCTGTTGAGGGGCATCTGGGTTGTTTCCAATCTCTGGCTATTACAAATAAGGCCTCTATGAATATAGTGGAGCATGTGTCCTTATTACAAGTTGGAGCATCTTTTGGGTATATGCCCAGGAGTAGTATTGCTGAGTCCTCTGGTAGTACTATGTCCAATTTTCTGAGGAACTGCCAAACTGATTTCCAGAGTGTTCCTCTTTTTCCACATCTTCATCAGCATTTGCTGTCACCTGAGTTTTTGATCTTAGCCATTCTGACTGATGTGGGGTGAAATATCAGGGTTGTTTTGATTAGCATTTCCCTACAGACCAAATGAACTTCAAGAAGAAGGAAGACCAAAGAATGGCTACTTCAATCCTTAGAATAGGGAACAAAATACTCATGGGAAGAGATATGGAGTCAAAGTGTGGATCAGAGACTGAAGGAAAGACCATTCCTCACCTGAGGATCCATCCCATATACAGTCACCAAACCCAGACACTGTTGTGGATGCCAACAAGTGCTTGGTGACAGGAGCCTGATATAGCTGTCTCCTGAGAGACTCTGCCAGTGTCTGACAAATTCAGAGGTGGATGCTCTCAGCCAACCATTGAACTGAGCACAAGGTCCCCAATGGGGGAAATAAAGAAAGGACTGAAGGAACTGATGGGATTGCAGCCCCATAGGAGGAACAACAATATGAACTAACCAATGCCCCCAGAGCTCACAGAGACTAAACTACTAACCAAAGAATACACATGGAGGGACCCATGGCTCTAGCTGCATATGGATCAGAGAATGGCCTTGTTGGGCATCAATGGGAAGAGAGGTCCTTGATCCTTACAGTGCTTGATGTCCCAGTATAGGGGAATGCCAGGAAAGGGAAGCAAGAGTGGGTGAGATGGTGAGCAGGAGGATGGGGGGAGTGGAATAAGGGGTTTTTAGAGGGGAAACCATGAAAGAGATAACATTTGAAATGTAAATAAAGAAAATAGCAAATTAAAAAAAATAAAAGAGATGGCATGGAGAGATAACAGAGTAAGGTACTTGCCATGTAAATATGAGGAACTGAGTTCCTATATTCAAGACCCATACTAAGCTACATGCAGTAGCACAAGTCTATTAACCCCACAGGCCCTACACCTAGATGAATGGTGGAAACAAGAGAATCCTAGGAAGATTTGGGCCACCTGGGCTGTCATATGCAGTAGAAAACAAGGGACTATGTCTCAAACAAGGTGGAAGGCAAGAATCAACACAAAATTCCATAAGGTCTCAAATATGTATTGTGGCATAAATTATGTAAAAAACAACATTGTAAGAAAAATCTAATACTCTTTTATTAAATAAGAATACTACAGTTAAGTTCCTGAGACATGAGGCTACAGCATGACTTCATAAGACAACTTCCACTTCTTTGGGTTCTATTCTATATCCTCCTGAGATTGGATGACCATCTATCTGTGATCAGTTCTCAGAAGATACCACATAAATCATCCTTATGGGCAGATAGAAGCTCAAAAATGGAAGAAAGATATAATCTAGAATGCAAGATAACAGGACAGGGGTTGGCTTTCAGAAAATAAGATAAAGATTTATCTATTGAAAGGATAGAATTAAAAACCAGAAAAAAATTAGGCCATAGTTGGGCATTAGAGTATAACAATCACGGCAGAAATGAAATTAGTATAGAGAAAGTGTAGTGGCTATTCCTGGTTGTCAACCTGACTATATCTGAAATGAACTACAATCCAGAATTAGAAGGCTCACCTGTGGCCCTAACCTGGAGGCTGAGAGATACAAGTTTCTGACCTGAATCTTAGCATGGAGATCTTGAGGTATAGTGGCTATGAATCCCAGAGGATTAAGATAGGAAGATCTATGAGTTCAAGCAAGATCATCTGAGATTAAAGATGTGGTGGCACACCTTTAATCTGGGCCACACCTTTTGCTGGAGACCTATATAAGGACATTGGAAGAAGGAAGGCTCTCTCTGCTTCGCCTGCTTGCCTTGTGGGACTGAGCAACTACTGGATCCTTGGACTTCCATTCACAGCTGCTGCCAACCATTGTTGGGAATTGACTGTTGGGAGTTGGACTACAGACTGTAAGTCATCAATAAATTCCTTTACTACATAGAGACTACCATAAGTGCTGTACTCTAGAGAACCCCAACTAAGACAAATTGGTACCTGGAATGGCTCTAGAGGAGTAGAAGTATAAGGATGGATCTTTTAAAAATCTGGAGATGGTCTGAGAATCCATCAGCTCCTTCAACTACTGAAACCTCTCCAAATTTTCTCCCTCCTAGGCACTCAGAGAATACTGAAGACCTGTGGTCACAACTATATTACAAGCTCAAAGAAGTTAATGCCCTTGATTATCTAGATGAATTAGGGGATTCGGTGTAGAAGATGGGGAAGAAATTGGAAAATGATTTTGTTGCTTGGTTGCTCTTAGCATCTCAAGAAAAAATGAAGGAAAATAAGGAGTTTCGAGAAAATAAAGATGAAGGAAATTAAGGAGTTGTGTGTTAAAATCGAAAGGCTCCAGACAAAAATAAATGATCTGAGATTTGCTAAGTGTATCCTTGAAGAGAATCTTCTCTCCAGCAGCCATAGAGCACAAGTTGCAGAAAATCAAACTGAAACTCTCATTATAAGGTTGGCTGAATTACAGAGAAAATTCAAGTCTCAGCCTCAGAGCGTGCCAGTGGTTAAAATAAGGGCATTAGTTGGCAAAGAATGGGATCCTATAACTTGGGATGGGGATGTGTGGGAAGACCCCACTGAAGCTGAGAATTTTGAATCTTCAGATTCTCAAGGGTTTGCCCCACCTGAGGAAGTAGTACCCTCAGTCCCACCCCTTGAAATAATGCCTTTCTCAGACAAAGAAGTTAATCCCCCAGAGTCTGATAAGACAGCAGTGACTTTCACTGAAGAAAATGCCAGAGAAGACAATACTGATGTTTCTCAAGGCCCACCAATAGTTTCTTCTAGACCTATAACCAGACTCAAGGCAAAACAGGCCCCTAGAGGGGAGGTAGAAAGTGTAGTCCATGAGGAAATTTGATACACTATTAAGGAGCTTAATGAGTTTGCTAATTCATTCAAGCAGAAGTCTGGGGAATATGTGTGGGAATGGATTTTAAGGGTGTGGGATAATGGTGAAAGGAACATAAAACTAGAGCAGGCTGAATTTATTGACATGGGCCCTCTGAGTGGAGATTCTAGGTTTAATATGGAAGCTCACACAGTTAAAAAAAAAAAGGTGTCAGAAGTTTATGTGACTGGTTAGCTGAAGCATTTATCAAAAGATGGCCTACTGAAAAGAGTTAGAGATACCTGATATCCCTTGGTTTAGTGTTGATGAAGGGATTTTAAGGCTTAGGGAAATTGCAATGCTAGAGTGGATATGTTGTGTAAAACCTAATCCTCCACAATGGGAAGGTCCAGAAGATATGCCCTTCACCAGTCCTATAAGACGCAAACTGGTCATAATGAGGGGCACCAGCACATTAGAAGGGTTTTGTTTATGCACTTTTCCTTGTGCCAGACGTTAGGGTTGGAGATGCTGCTGCTCAATTAGATGAATTAAATTCAATGGGTTTAATTGGGCCCCGAAGTAACAAGGGCCAGGTGGCAGCATTGAATCGCCAGAGACAAGGTGATCATAGTTATTATAATGGACAGCATAGACAAAACAATGTTTATAATGATATAGCCTGTAATGGTCAGCACAGGAGAGGGTAAATTTATAATAGTATGACTCATTTGGACCTTTGGTCCTGGCTAATCAGTCATGATGTTTCCACGTATGAAATAGGTAGGAAGCCCACTGCACATCTCTTTGACCTGTATAAGCAGAAACATTGTCAAACAAAGGAAAGAAGGGCTACATTGGATCATGGCAAAAGGTAGTCTTGGCCAGTGAATCAATTTCCAGACTTTTGCCAGTTTGCAGATCCAGAACCCCTTGAATGAAGGGGTGGCCAGGTGCCTCTGAGGGAGGATCTTGATAAGATACCTAAAAGTTTTGCTGTTAATCTTTCTCCAGTTCTTCTCCAGAGGGATCTACAGCCTTTTACAAGAGTAACTGTACACTGGGGGAAAGGAAATAATCAGACTTTCCGGGGTCTATTGGATACTGGTTCTGAATTGATACTGATCCCAGGAGATCCCAAGAAACATTGTGGCCCTCCAGTTAAAGTAGGGGCTTATGACGGACAGGTGATTAATGGAGTTTTGACTGATGTCCAACTCACAGTAGGTCCAGTAGGTCCCTGAACACATCCTGTGGTCATTTCTCTAGTTCCAGAATGTATAATTGGGATAGATATACTCAGAAATTGGCAGAATTCTCGCATTGGTTCCCTGATGTGTGGAGTGAGGGCTATTATGGTTGGAAAGGCTAAATGGAAGCCTTTAGAGTTGCCTCTGCCAAAGAAAATAGTGAATCAAAAACAGTATTATATTCCTGGAGGAATTGCAGAAATTACTGCCACTATCAAGGACTTGAAAGATGCAGGGATGGTGGTTCCCACCACATCTCCCTTTAACTCTCCTATTTGGCCAGTGCAGAAGACAGATGGATCATGGACAATGACAGTTGATTATCAAAAACTAAATCAAGTAGTGACTCCAATTGCAGCTGCTGTACCAGATGTAGTTTCCTTACTTGAACTAATTAACACATCTCCTGATACCTGGTATGCAGCCATTGATCTGGCAAATGCCTTCTTCTCAGTACCTGTCTATAAGGACCACCAGAAGCAATTTGCTTTCAGTTGGCAAGACCAGGAGTATACCTTTACAGTTTTGCCTCAAGAATATATTAACTCTCCTGCCCTGTGTCATAACTTAGTTAGAAGAGATCTTGATCGTTTGTCTCTTCCACAAAAAAACACACTGGTGCACTATATTGATGACATTATGTTGATTGGACCAAGTGAGCAGGAAGTAGCAACCACCTTGGACTCATTGGTAACACATATGCGTACCAGAGGATGGGAAATAAAATCAACCAAAATTCGAGGACCATCTACCTCAGTGAAATTTTTAGGAGTCCAGTGGTGTGCGGCATGCAGAGATATTCCTTCTAAGGTGAAAAATAAGTTATTGCACCTGGCCCCTCCCACCACCAAGAGAGAAGCACAACGTTTAGCGGGTCTATTTGGATTCTGGAGACAGCACATTTCTCACTTGGGTGTGCTACTCAGGCCCATTTACGAAGTGAGTCAGAAAGCTGCTAGCTTTGTGTGGGGCCTGGAACAGGAGAAGGCTCTTCAACAGGTCCAGGCTGCTGTGCAGGCTGCTCTACCACTTGAACCATATAATCCAGCAGACCCGATGGTACTTGAGGTGTCTGTGGCAATTAGAAATGCTGTTTGGAGCCTCTGGCAGGCCCCTGTAGGTGAATCACAGAAGAGATTCTGTGGATTTTGGAGCAAAGCTCTACTATCATCTGCAGACAAGTATTCTCCCTTTGAAAAACAGCTCTTGGCTTGCTATTGGGCCTTAGTGGAAACTGAACATATGACAATAGGACACCAAGTTACTATACAACCTGAACTACCCATCATGGGATGGGTGCTATCAGACCCTTCAAATCATAAAGTAGGACATGCATAGCAGCAGTCAATTATCAAATGGAAGTGGTATATACATGATCGGGCCAGAGCAGGTCCTGAGGGCACAAGCAAGTTACATGAAGAAGTTGCTCAAATGCCTATGGTTTCCACTCCTGTTACAATGCCACCTGCTGCCAATGATGTGCCTATAGCCTCATAGGGTGTTCCCTATGATCGTCTGACTGAAGAAGAGAAGACTAGGACCTGGTTTACTGATGGGTCTGCACGTTATGCAGGCACCACCCAGAAGTGGACAGCTGCAGCATTACAACCCCTATCCAGGACAACCCTGAAAGATACAGGTGAAGGAAAATCTTCACAGTGGGCAAAACTTCGGGCAGTACACATGGTATTACAGTTTGTTTGGAAGAAGAATTGGCCAGATGTACGATTGTTCACTAACTCATGGGCTATAGCCAATGGATTGGCTGGATGGTCAGGGACCTGGAAAGATCATGATTGGAAAATTGGTGAGAAAGACATCCGGGAAGAAGTATGTGGATAGATCTCTCCAAATGGGCAGAGGATGTGAAGATATTTGTGTCCCATGTAAATGCTCACCAAAAGATGACTTCATTTGAGGAGGAATTCAATAATCAAGTGGATAAGATGACCCTGTTTGGTGGACAGTCAGCCTCTTTCCCCAGCCATCCCTGTCATAGCACAATGGGCACATGAACAAAGTGGTCATGGTGGCCAAGATGGAGGTTATGCTTGGGCTCAACAACATGGACTTCCACTCAGGAAGGCTGACCTGGCTACAGCTGCTGCTGAATGTGAGATCTTCCAAGAACAGAAACCAATACTGAGCCCCAGATATGGCACCATTCCTCAAGGTGACCAGCCAGCAACCTGGTGGCTGGTTGACTACATTGAACCACTTCTTCCATGGAAAGGACAACGTTTTGTTCTTACTGGAGTAGACACTTATTCTGGTTATGGATTTGCCTTTCCTGCATGAAATGCTTCTGCCAAAACCACCATCCGTGGACTCACTGAATGCTTTATCTGTCATCATGGTATTCCACACAGTATTGCTTCTGACCAAGGAACTCACTTCACAGCCAGAGAAATGCAACAGTGGACCCATGATCATGGAATCCACTGGTCTTACTATGTTCCCCATCATCCTGAAGCTGCTGGTCTGATAGAAAGATGGAATGGCCTTTTGAAGATACAGCTACAGTGCCAATTAGGTGGCAACAGCATGGAGGGCTGGGGCAGAGTTCTTCAGAAGGCAGTATATGCTTTGACTCAGCATCCAATATATGGTACAGTTTCCCCCATAGCCAGGATCCATGGGTCTAGGAATCAAGGAGTGGAAAAGGGAATAGTTCTACTCACTATCACTCCTAGTGACCCTCTAGGAAAAATTTTGCTTCCTGTCCCCACAACTCTAGGTTCTGCTGGCCTAGAAGTTTTGGTTCCAGAGGGGGGAGTTCTCCTACCAGGAGCCACAACAAACATTCCATTGAACTGGAAGCTCAGACTCCCCCCTGGTCATTTTGGGCTTCTAATGCCCTTAAACCAACAGGCTAAGAAAGGAATAACAATGTTAGGAAGAATGATAGATCCAGGTTACCATGGAGAAATCGGATTGCCTCTTCAGAATGGAGGTAAGCAGGATTATGTCTGGAGTGCAGAAGATCCCTTAGGGCGTCTCTTAGTACTTCCATGTCCTGTGATTAAAGTCAATGGGAAATTACAACAGCCTAATCCAAGCAGGACGACAAAGGATGCAGACCCATCAGGAATGAAGGTATGGATCAATCCTCCAGGAAAAGAACTAAGACCTGCTGAGGTGCTTGTTGAGGGGGAAGGAAATACAGAATGGGTAGTAGAGGAAGGTAGTTATAAATACCAGCTAAGTCCATGTAATCAGGTACAAAAACAAGGATTATAAAGTAATATCAATGCTTCTGTCTTATTTTGTTAAGAATACATTTTTCTTTCTTCCAATTTCTTTAACATCAATTAGTATTTAAGTTGAGATGTAAGGGTGGAGAATTTTAGAGTTTTAAAAATAAGAGCATTTATTAGAAATGTAGTAGTATATAATGTATAACCTTAAGAAGTCAGAGAAAACTTCTGTACCTAGCCAACAATGCAGACTGGCCAGTTTCAGGAACTCGTTGGTCGCAAGGCCCCTAGTTGGGGGTCCACACAAGAAGCAAGATATGAATCGTCTGGGTGGTCAGCCATGAAAAGAATAACCATTGTCCAAACCACATTCCTGTGACAATGAAAGTGCAGAATGTTTTCCTTGTGACCCTGACTCAATTAGAAGCTGGGTCCCTTAGAATTCTCCACTGTTTTCCTGTTATGTTTCCTTGGTAACCCCCTCACCTCCCTACTTTGTGGTTTTTCTCTTTAATTACCCATTACTTCTTGTGTCTGGAGTCGAACTCCTCTGGCCTGCTAGGCTATGTATTCGACCCCACATCTGGCTTCCTCCCCCCCCCAAATAAACCTCATGCTGTTGCATCAAGATCGGTCTCTCATGAGTTATTGGGTGGTCGAGTCATCCTGAGACTTGAGTGAGGGTCTCCCCAGCTCTGGGGGTCTTTCAGAGACACTAAAAGAATGTTCCCAAGGAACGTTGCCCCATTGTAAATTTCCAAATGATTTCGAGATTGTACGAGGAATAGTTATAACATGTTAGGCATATTCATGATTTTGTTATTGTCTCATGTGGACATGAGATATTATTTGTGTCAAGTTGACAAGGGGTGGATTGTAGTGGCTATTCCTGGTTGTCAACTTGACTATATCTGAAATGAACTACAATCCAGAATTAGAAGGCTCACCTGTGGCCCTAATCCGGAGGCTGAGAGATACAAGTTTCTGACCTGAATCTTAGCATGGAGATCTTGCGGTATAGTTCAAGCAAGGTCATCTGAGATTAAAGGTATGGTGGGACATACTTTTAATCTGGGCCATACCTTTTGCTGGAGACCTATATAAGGACATTGGAAGAAGAAAGGCTCTCTCTGCTTCACCTGCTTGCCTTGTGGGACTGAGCAACTGCTGGATCCTTGGACTTCCATTCACAGCTGCTGCTGATCATTGTTAGGAGTTGATTGTTGGGAGTTGGACTACAGACTGTAAGTCATCAATAAATTCCTTTACTACATAGAGACTACCATAAGTTCTGTGATTCTAGAGAACCCTGACTAATACAGAAAGATACTTGAAGTTCTCCATTTATCTAGCAATCTATTAAGACAATGGGCCACAGGGAAGTGCAGTTTTCACAGGAATTTCACATTGGATAAGGAAAAGGCTGGATTTCTGATTTCAGACAAAGAGGAAACTCTCACCCACAAATAAATTTCATGTTATTTATATAGCACTGGCAATTTGCAGGTGATACTAAGATCTAGGACCTGAGAAATAATGTGTGAATGACAGGGTGATGGGTGGGACCACACTTTTACAAGGACTGCTTGTGTATGTAGGCCCCTTTTTCTTCCTAAATTTCATGTCAGATTGGGGTATCTTTGGTGTGTGAGGGTTTCCACTTGGGCATCTTTATTTGTTCCTCTTCCCAGTATTTCCACATTGAATAAAGTTCTTTTCTCTCCCTTCCCTACTGAAGAGATGGCTATCTTTAAGTCATTAGAGCACAAACTTTAACCCCAACAAGTACAGTAACAAGAAAAATAAATTAAAAGAGTAGTAATATCTATAAAGATTTGTGGTTAAGAATTGATTCATAAACCGATATTTGAGAACTACACAGTAAGGTTTATCTTGGTGTAACAGTATATTACCAACATTTCATGAAGAAGATAAATGCAAGAAAGTATATTGAAGCTCATCAAAAACCAAGAAACAACACCATCTTACAAATCCATAGCTGCCAACCAGACAACAAACCTAACAGAAGTTATAACAAATATAGAAATGACTCCATATAAGTAGTGTAATTGCATAATATAAAATATACCCCTGCAGTTCTATTTTAAGACAGTAATCATTATTTAATCTTGTTGAAGTTCTGGTTTTGAGACATTTTACAGTGACTTTCAAATATTTGTTTCTAAGTTCTTACTGATATTTAGTGGGGTTTTAATGTGAAGCTTCCTATGCAGCTAGGGTAAGGGATGGTGCTTCTCTAGAATAGTCTATGCTCATTTTTAAAAGTTGTGCCAAAGTATTGCACTTCAGAAGACAACATTTTGTGTTTAACTTTAATTTGAAGCTAGGCAATATTTTATAATTAAATGTAGTTAGAAAATGTTAAATGCTAAAATACAAAGCATGGCAAGAATGAGGTCAACAGCTGGCTTTTTTGGGCTGGTGTCCTGAGCAGACATTGGGTGGAAGATCTGTAGCCAGTCCCTCGACACCCAGAGAAAGCTCCACTCCCAGGTGCTCTGACTTGCCCAGAATCAGTGGTGAGGAGGACCCAACATCGGTCTCAATATTGGGAGTAACTGGAACCAGCAGGACCAGGCACACAGGAACTCCACCCAGAGGAAGCTCCACTTCCAGGCACTCTGACATGCCCAGGATCGGAGGTGAGGAGGAATCAACATCTACCCCAACACTGGGAGTAATTGGGATGAGCTGGACCAGGCACACAGGAACTCTACCACCCAGTGGCTCTGGTTCCTTCCCGTCTCTCTGGGCTGGTGTCCTGAGCAGGCCTTGGGCCCAATCTCTGCAGTCAGTCCCACAACACCCAGAGGAAGCTCCACTCCCAGGTGCTCTAACAAGCCCAGGATCACAGGATCCCATAATCACAGGATCCCAGAGACAGCTTAACTCTGAGGAGTTCTGACACAATCAGGAGCATAGGAAGGACAGGCTCCAGTCAGATTTAGCAAGGGCAGGTAGCAGGAGAGATAACCCGATGGGGGGAGGCAAGCTTAAGAAAATAAACAACACAAACCAAGGATATTTGGCATCATCAGAACCCAATTCTCCCACTATGGCAAGTCCTGGACACACCATTATACCAGAAAAGCAAAATTCAGATATAAAATCATTTCTCATGGTGATGATATAGGACTTTAAGAAAAACATAAATAGCACCCTCAAAGAAATACAGGAGAACACAGGTAAACAGCTAGAAGCTCTTAAAGAGAAAACACAAAAATCCCTTAAAGAACTACAGGAAAACACAATCAAACAGGTGAAGGAAATGAGCAAAAACCATCCAGAATGGAAATATAAACAATAAAGAAAGAGAGACAACCCTGGAGATACAAAATCTCGGAGAGAAATCAGGAGTCATAGATGCAAACATCACCAACAGAATACAAGAGATAGAAGAGAGATTCTCAGGGGCAGAAGACACCATAGAAAACAATTGACACAACAGTCAAAGAAAATGGATAGACCATCTTATTACATACACCAATTTCATAAATGAATGTAACCTGTTCTCTGTGGGCTGAGAATAAAGTCACTCACTCAAATCAAATAACTGTGACCATATCAGGAAGTCTGTATCCAAAAATCGTGCCTACAATTCATTTCTTGGTACAGCAGAACTGTCAACTCTCAGCTTAGCTATGATGGAGGTAAAATCCATTGGTGATGTGAGGGTCATTGATGTATAGCCTTATTATAACAAAAACTAATGTCTAAAAATTGTTCTTATTTTGGGCTTGTACCACAGTAAGAGCCAAGATTTTAAACTCTAATAAATACAAAACAAACAAACAAAAAGGCTTTATATATTTCTGTTCATTTAAGAAAATGTTAGTAGTGATGTATTATTTTGAAATATACAGTTAATATGTTTGGAATTATTTATTTATTTATTTTGGGTTTTTGAGACAGAATTTCTCTGTATAGGTCTGGCTGTCCTGGAACTCACTCTGTAGACCAGGCTGGCCTCAAACTCAGAAATCTGACTGCCTGTGCCTCTCAAGTGCTAGGATGAAAGTCATTCACCACCACCACCTGGGTTTAAAATTTATACTGAGAAAAATGTATTTTCACTATTCGTGTAGGTGAACAGCTACATAAGACCGTTAAATTAATTGTTGTTTTATATCAAACAACTTTTATAATACTTATTTTTGTTGTTATAATATTTTATAAATTTTAAGGAATATGACAAAAAAGATATTGTAGGTATTGAAGTGGAGGTCTCTGGGAGGAGTTGGGGTACAAAAGGGAAACAAGAATGTAATTTAATTCTATTTGCTTAAAGTATGTTTTCAAATGTTAACAAATTCAGATAAATTGAAATCATGTAACTTTTCTCATCATAATGCAATAAAAGTTAAGAAAAAAGAATGAGGTCAACAAATTGCTACACAAGAATGAAGTAAAAGTTTCTATTTCTGTCATGTGATGTAGACTCATGTGAGGTTTTCTTTAGATAAGACCTTTGGGAGGACATGAGATGTTTGAAGAGAGTATAAGTGAGACAGTGGAGAGTAACAGCATACTTCCATTGTAACTCTTCATTGTAACTTGTTCAATAAGCATTGGGGAGGGGGGAAGGAGGGGATTGTGTTGTGGCCCAGACCTGGCCTGCTGAGGCTCTCTCTCTCTCCCTGGTAGGACCATGTCTCTCTCTCTTCTCCCAGGGCTGACCTGTTTGCTGCATGGTACCTTAATTAAAAAGGAGACAATGTATGAATGAGTTATTTTATTGTAGGAAGGAGAAATATGCTGTTTGAGTAGAGAGAAAGAAAGGAGAGGAAGAAGAGAGAGAAAGAAGAAAAGGGAGAAAGGCAGAGAAGAGAACAAAGAGCAGAGAGGAGAGAGAGCTAGAATGTAAGAGTTAGTAAGAGTAAGAGGGGTAAGAGTAAGAGATTGAGGAGGGGGCAAACCACTCCTTTTATTGTATGGGGCATGGCATGCCTGGCTTGTGGTCAGATGACTGTGTGTAAGGTAAGACTAGAATGCTGGGAGTTTGAGGCAGTGTCTGCCTGACAGAGTACACATCTCCTGCAGGGGCAGCTGTGAGGGGTCTGGGCTGAAATCTGAGCCATTGGTCTCAGGAGCAATTCACCGAATACCTACTGTCCCTCGTGATCAGATGCTCAGTGGGTCTCTGGGGTTCCAAGGTGGCTCTGCTCTACTGGAGCCTGGCTGTCAGAACTGCTCACTGCCCCACAGTAACTCTTCATTGGTCTTGAATCTTTGCTTCTTTGAGAGAGGCACAGTGAAGAACTTCTTGTGTCCCAGCTGATCAGCCCTGGTCATTCCTGGTGACTTGTGCCAATTTGGTAGAAGCCTGAAAATTTCTGCAGGACCATGCCCTGAAGCTGATTGTGTTTGGTATGCAAGCCAAAGCACAGTATGTAACTTGAGCACAAAGTACAGGTTGCAGGATAAGAAGAGCAATAAGAAGCCACCAAAGGGTTTCACTATTCCTATTAAAGAGTTTGACGCCTTACGCTCAGAACTAAAAAGAAAGTGAAGTGGTGGAAAGACATTGGTACTCAGTAAAATATATCTTCATTCTACATGGTGTCATAAAAAACAAGAGGTGTACAGCATAAAATTGATCTTAGCCTAGTGCCTGATGTGTAAATGATCAGACTATTCCAACTACTTCACACCAAAAGTTTTGTAACTAAATAAGAAGAATCCAAGTAGGGCTCAAAAATTATCCTGCAGAACTTTTTATCCTTCAGTGTTTAAATCATTCACTGAGATTTATAAATCAAGATGAATCATTGGTGATTGTGTCTGTTAGAAAAGATTGTTTATAAAACACTAGTAGGTTTTTCAATAAGTTTGGAGATAAGAGCTGCTAAGCTATCATATAGAAGTTTTCCTGTGTGGGAATTAATATCAAATGAACTGTGGCATTCATATACACCATTGAATTCATATATGGCCTGCAGCAGCCAGCTCAACCAAATAGCCTGTTTTCTCCATCACCCAGCCTAGGAAGTCATCTTACTATTTTCAGGCCAATTCATAGAAAGCCATATTTCTGCCTTTAGCACCAAAGTCAGAGATAAAATAAAATAGAATAAAATAAAATAAACAATCAAATAAAAATAACTTACCAGGAACTACAGCAACTAAAATGTGTATTCCTAACTAGCCATCCAGGATGCCTTGCTTCTAGCTTGTCTACCTTTAGCTCCTTATTGCCAGCAGCTTTCCATCACAACACACGAGAAGACATTTCTCTCTCTTTGCTATTCATTTCACTATTCTGTGGCCTGTGTGTCTGCCAATGCACAGGATATGGAAGGCAACCTTTGATTTTTTTTCATGTACCTGGTTTTCATTTATTTCTTAAATAAACTTTGTAACTACAAGTAACCAAAAAGAACTTAATGTCCATTAGGTTTCCTTAGTTCTATTTCACTTTGTTGATGTTCAAAACCTTAAATAGAACTATATTTTTGAGTTAGCATGTGTCTGAGCATGCACATTTGTAAGAGAAGAAGAGATAAACAAGCCAAAATGTAGGCTCATGAGAAGACAAATTTGAGATGGAGAATGCAAAAAATCTAACATTTTGGCATCAAGATGCAATTCTGCCTCTTTGTATTTTTCCTTGAAGAGAAGTGGAGGAGTCTAGAAGGAATGCATGTTCAGTGCATGATTATGGACCATCAGAATATTCTTTTCCAACCATAACTATTTCCTGATGGCCAACAACTATTTCAGGATTATAACTCATTTAGATGCTCAAATCAAGCAAACCAGGAGCCATCCTCACTCACAACTTTTCTGACACCTACAGATTACAAAATGGCCTAATATATTTTGGAGCTTTTCAACTCCATATTCTTAAAAGAACTAAAATTACTTATGTTTCCAAAGAGTGTCAGTGAGATGATTTTACAGAAGTTAAAATGGATAATATATCTAAAAGAACTATAAAATTCCAAGGGACTACAGGTAGCCTGTCTACAATACTGCTTAAAACAATTTAAGTCTTTTAAAATGTATTTTTAAATTTATTTACTTACTATATGTATGTATGTTTCTGTGCATGTGGATGTTCCAATATTTGTCAGGAATGTGGGGGTCAAAAGCCAACTTGCAAGGGTCAGTTCTTTTCTACTTTTTTGGATTCTAAGCATTTAACGTGGGTAATTGGCCTTGGTGAAAAGAACATTTACAGGCGGCATCATCTCATTGACCAAAATAGTTTACTTCCTATGCATAGCTTGCCACTTTGAGTTTTTTCTCTTTTTGTTTTAGTAATTTATTGATATAGTACTTTAAACAAAGATGGAATCTCATATAACAAACACAGTGTTAACATGTGCCTTCAATCACAGCAAAGTGTAAGCTCTCTGTGTGAAGGAGCTGAACAGAGGCAAGCACAAATTTTATGGTAGCTTTTATCTCATAGCAGTGACCACATCAGTTTCTGCCTTTGCTATTAACTTGTTTGTATGACCCCAGAAACTTGAAGGTCATAATTTTAAGTCTATTTCACAGTCACAGTGACCACATATCTACTTCATGTTTGCGAGAGTATAAACAAGAGCATTCCCATTAGAAGGGAGCTTCCTATTTCTTGGGCATGAAGTTAAGAGCATCCTTAAAAGTGGAAGAATTCTGAAATGAAACTGGAGACATGAATCCTTGATGGCTTTGGGAAGTGGAGACTGGATCTCAATAAGGTCATTTAAGAAAGAGAAAAGTGTATTGTGGTATCTTAAAGTATTGCTTTGGCCTCTGTTTGTACTTAGTTGAAATTCTAACATTTATTCCTACATACTAAGCATACTTTGAGAATTGTGATCAGTTTGAGGTGGGGAAGGATTGTCTCACAGAACTAAGTCTTACCACATTTAAACTTAGTCCTTGTCATTGGTAGCTCTTGTCACTCTTTCACACAGTGGGCTTATACCTTTATTATAAAGAAGGCTAAATAATAACTGTAGGGTTTGTACTGATAAAAATGTTTATTTTTATCTTTTTAGCACTTGAAGGAAGAACAACATCAACAGCAAAAACTGATACAGATTTGTCCTTTCTGGCTAGGAAAGGGACATAGAATTACAAGCAGCAGCATAGTCATGATGATGCCACGATGATTCCCAGGTGCCCAACTCATCTTCTCCAGTATGTGTAAATATTCTCATCAATGTCTTTAAAACTCTCTAAGGGCTCTCTATAAATATCTTTGGTGATGTCTCACAAAGTATTACAAGTGCCTATAAGTGTGACCTCTCCCAGCCTCATGCAGGCTGAACCAGACCTTGTCCTTGTCACAAGAGCAGCTAGCTTGCTTAGAGTGGAGTTCCCTTTTGTCCTGAGGCTTCTCTGTCTCTCTTGAACTTCCTGCTAGGAGCCATGCCCTGCTGGGCTGCTTTACCTGCTTTGTGGACAGAACAACAAGATGGTAATTAGCCCACAAGATCCTGGCTTATTGGGGTTTCCTTGCTTATATATTTCTCAGATTTTGAAATACACATTGGACCTTGATTGGAACCCTTTGACTTGGTCTGGTTATTTCTCTAGCAGTCCCATTACCCTATCTTCTCCAGACCCCTGTCTCTCTTTCAGGAACCTAGTTTGTATAGCTGCTGGCAGCTACAAGTGGCACCTGAAAATGTGAGACTTGCACATGAGAGGATCAACAGAGGGCAGCACTGTCTTGGGATCAGCTCAGCAGAAAGTGGAAGAAAATAGTATACCATCCTGCATGGAAAACAACTTATAGTATTGATGCTAGCACTAGCCTTAATTTCATCTTTTGGAAGTGTTGCTGTACATGCAGGAGGATACCGGCTAAGCTAAGATGGAACTGACCCAATGCTGATCTCACTTAGTGGTTGACATTGATGATTAGGATCAGAAACTTCAAATAGGCAATTGTCTGTAGTTAAAGAACTACATTAGGTAAAAAGAGTTTGGCATAAATAAAATAAAAAATAAAATAAGATAGTAAAATACAAAAACAAACCAAAACAATATATATATTAGAGGGATACAAACAAATGACATGAGAAAGAAAGATCAAAAGAGAAAGAAAATGATTTTCAGAGCTATCCTAAAGACAGAAACTGAGAGACACCTTGCTTTCTTTATGGCTCATACAGGAAAATCCCTGGTCTTGATTACATCAAATCTTCTACCTCCTCTGTGTTATAGTCCGTGCACTGATCTATCTACATGTCAATTTATGATTGTTTTTGTTTTGTTGTCTCAATGATTGTCAGTCTATGTTTCATGTTAAAAAGAAAAAAATGTTTAAAAACCTTATCTGCTGGCTATCCAGCTCTGTATTCAATCTCAGGGTGTACAGTGGAGGCTGATTTAAGTTGCATCACACATTTAGCCAGAAGTCTAACAACAAAGGGAAGTCCTGCTGAGAAGCTGCTTTTAAGGAGTCGGCAGCTTAATTCCTAAGACAAATAAGCTAACAGTTGTTTCTTCCTAGAAAAACCTCTGTAATTATGATTACTGTGTTCAATAAATGACAAAGTGCTTTTCTATTAAAATTTTAGCTAGAAAAAAAATTCCTTGATTGATCTGCATTTAGAAGATTTGTATAGCTGCTTCATTTGGTTTCTGACTAGTCTTAAGGTATAAATATGCTCTGTATGATTATTGGCTTAATAAGTTATTGGGTATAATGAAAAGTTGTAACTTTGGTAACAGAAAGTTAGCTTAAAACTGGCAACTCAGGGTTGGAGTCATTTTTAGCAACTTCATGTGGCATGAGCCAGCCAAGAAACCTAAAAGCTAAGGTACTTCTAAATTGAGATAATATTTTATGTAATTCTTACATTAGAAACTAGATGTATAAGAGATAAGATTCAAAACAATGTCTCTTTATTGAAGCATTAAAAGTTGTACTATCATACAGTCACATATAATAACTGATGGTCAAATTTTGTAACTTGACAGTAATACTTTGCTATTGATTTGAAGGAAAATAGATTGTTTAAAATTGGGTTTTCTTTCCAAAAAGTTATAATTATGCCTTAATATTACAAAGGAAAGTTCAAAGTTATGGTTAAAATTACCAGAGTTCCATTGGCTGCAATTTGCAGTTTGATCACAAGCTCAAGATTCTTAACTCACCTATATTTAGTAATTAAGATCATTGCAAGAGTAATAATAGTTAAAGACAACTATCACCAATATGGGCCCAATACCCTTTTATATAAGCTTTGTTGGATACAGTGGTAAAAGCAAAAATTTGTCCCAAGGTTAAAAAGGGTGATCTCAGGGAAATTTTGTTAAATAAAAACAGCTAGTAAAATTTTCAGAGACTTTAATAAAGGGGTCTCCTTTGTCACACAATTGTCTCATGAGAACACTAATGCAGTTCTCTGCTGCTGTCCAGCCATACAAATCAAAGACAGATTTAGCTAGATATATTTGTCTTTGTGTAGAAATTAGACTCTTATACAATCAGAGTCTAGCTGTGTTGGCGTTACAGGAGACCATAGTACATACAAACAATTCTTTTCCAAGTACCAAGGTTATAGGAATGTTTTAAGAATAAATCAGCTTAAGAAAGACTGTTAAAAAATTTAGAGATGGACAGTGGAATTGTTCTTTCAAAATTTGTCCTCACTGTAGGAGGTGTAATCTTGAGGCCAAAACTCAGGCAGCATATTCAGAGTAAAAATATTCACATTTGAGGCCTTATCGAGGTATGTGTGATATTGCTTTTGTTTTGCAAACCCTGCCTAAAGAGGCCTCAACTTTTCTTGCATTTGAGGAATTATTTTAAGACAAAACAACATTATTTCAGATCTGTTCAAGGGCTGTTCAAAATAAAGTTTAAAATCACGTTTTTTAAAGGTCAGTGAGGCTATAAAATTTATAGAGGTATTATAATCTGGCTGCCTATTTCATATAAAGTTATTGTGTATTTAAAAGGTTGTTTTTCCCTCTACATCCTGGTAATTTTAAACACTTTGTTTCTAGTGAGTTTGTAATCATTAGAAAATTTTCCCTTTAAAAATGGCTAATAGCCTTACATTATGTATAATTTTTTTGTCAGTGTTTCAATACAAGAGGCTAGGACTTTGAACTTTTCAGTGTATGTTGATTATTATCTAATCCTAATAGGAAATATTACTACCTTTGCTCTCTTACCATGAGCTTTAAAAATGAGTAGTTTCAGAGGCAATATCTTTTTCAATATTTGGGCCTCAGTTATATCAAGAAAGTTATATCAAGAAAGAAAAAATGAGTTTCTTATTTCAAATTACTTTTGTCTAAGGCCTTACCTTAAGCTCACCACAAGATTTAGGCCTTTGTTTAAGTTGTCAAAGGGAATACAAAGTAACTGGTAAGAGACAAAGAGCTTTTAGAGAAAGTAAAAAAAGCTTCTGTAAACAGTTTCTGTCAATTGTAATCAAATGTTTGGTTCTTGTTACTCAATGTGCCCACAGCAACTCTTTTACAAAAGAGAGCATTAATATAGATTCATCTATTTTCATATCCAAAGTAAAGTTTTAACATCATATTATGAAGTTGTTATAGTGTTAATACAGAAATATTTGATAAAATTGTGAATTTATTTTAGGAAAAAAATCTCTTAAAAACCTGATGAGTCATATATTTCTTGCTTCAAACAGCAATTAAATTGGTTATTGCAAAGTATTTATTGATATTTTGCCTGTTACATAGTATAAATTTGAAGCAAAAATAATAATTGTCCAAAAGACAAATTGTTAAAATTTGCTTAAATGCTTTTATATTTCCTATAAATTTATGTATATATCTCATAAAAATATATATACATCTACAGTCCTTTTTTGGGAGAAAATTATATGTAAGTCACATGTTTAGTCTCATGAATTTTCCCCTACTTCAGCCCAAATAATTGAACTACATGCTGTAGTCATTATTTTTAAGGTGCTAAAATCAAGCTTTAATTTGTATTTTCAAAGCCAATATATGTGTGTGTGTATAAGTATATATCAGAGCTTATAATTGTTTATGATAATTTGGCATTTTTAAAGAATAATTATGATTTAAAAATTAAAAATAAAATATACACATGTGACTATTGATACCTTTTCAGGCTCTCTAGTGGCAATTACCTTAACATGAAAAGCAACCAAAATTGTAAGTGGTTTTGCCTGCATTATATTTCTATACTTAATGTTCCTAACCAGAGTAAAACAGATTATGGAACTGACTATTACAACCAAGTATTTGAAATATTTTGTCAACAATTTAATGTTAATCATATTACTGAGATAACTTATAATCCTCAAAGACAATGAATTGCTTAATGTGATAATTCTCAGAGACAATGAATTGCTTAATGTGCACTTTGCACTTTGAAAATTTGGTTTTTAATAATAAAAGAAGGAGAAAATCATACCCTTCAAAGTTACCAAAAGCATATCTAGCTTTTTACATTTTTAAAAATTTTTCAAACTGATGCTAAAAGTCAGACTGCTGTGGATGGCCACTGGCATCTGTGCACTTCCAGTTCTTATGCCATGGTGAAATGGTGAGATCCACTTACTAACACATGGAGTGGTCCAGACCCTGTTTTAATATGGGAAAGAGGCTCCATTTATGGCTGCCTGAAAGATTGGTTCATCAAGTGGATGCAGGTCTAGAGTCCTTTTAGTAAACATGTTTCCATCTAAAAAATTTTTAGCCAGCAAAATAGCCTCCAGTAATTTCCTAAGAGTTAACAGTTCCTTTGTGATTCTTAGAATCACTTCCCTACACCTGCAGGCCAAACCTTGAGTCTGAGTGTGGCTAATTTGCAACTGAATTGAGTTCATAGGACGTCCTCACAGATAATGTTAAACTTATAGCTTTTAAACTTTTAACCTTGTATCTCAAGTAGGTTTGTTATGGATATGCAAGCTTGACTTCAGAGAGGCTCTAACATGGCAGTTATTCTTCGTAATGAAGAAAAGCATTATGTGAATATTGTGGCTTTGGTCTGCATGGGAAAAAAGTGTGCTATGAGGGCCTGCAGTCAAAGATGCACCACTATATCTATGTCTCTCATCAACCTAAGACAGAGACATGTGCCAAGAGGTTATGTTTATTAATAATAAACACTAAAAGGCCCTGTTTGTACAAATAAACACAAACAACTGCACGTGATTTCTGAGATGGGTAAGGAAGAGACCAGTAGATCCAGTCCTAAGACAGGTGGGGCTGCCAGCCACCATTATTCACAGGTAGGACTATGGTGCATAAGTATATCTTATGCCCCAGTCCATCTAATTTTTAATAAATAAAAAGAGAGGAACTGTGACCTCCCCCAGCCTCAAGCAGGCTGAACCAGACCTTGTCCTTGCCACAGAGCAGCTCGCCTGCTTAGGGTGGAGTTCCTGAGATAAAGAAAGCCCTTTTGTCCTGAGGCTTCTCTGCCTCTCCTGAAGTTCCTGCTATGAACCATGCCCTGCTGAGCTGCTTCACCTGCTTTGAGGACAGAACAACGAGATGCTAATTAGGCTATAAGAACCTGGCTTACTGGGTTTCCCTGCCTATATATTTCTCAGACTTTGAAATACACATTGGACCTTGATCGGAACTTGATCTGGTTATTTCTCTAGCAGTCTCATTCCCCTATTTTCTCCCAGGCCCCTACCTCTCTTTTAGGAACCAGTTTGCGAAGCTGCTGGTGGCTACGTATAAGCATTAATGAAAATATTTCATCTACTATTTCCTCCTCATATAAAATATATTCTCCATTTATATATTCTGATCATTGACTATAAATTTCGCAAAAAAGGAAAAAGAAAAAGATATATTATTTATCAGATCAGACCATAAGTAGAAGAAAGAGAACTGGTGACGTGTTCCTCTATTACACATAAAAATTAAAGGAAAGAATGTTATGAATATCCAGATGCAGACTTAAATGAGGTTTGGACTGATTCTCTTACTTTATGTACAAATAAACATCTTCATGAAGATCAAAAGTCTACAGTACTTTATCTCAAATTCATTAAGAAATACCAACAAATATTTAACTCAGAAAGAGCTTAAGATTTGTCTCAAAATGCAATGGGGGTTGAATTACATATTCAGGTAGAAACATGAGTGAGCAAGTTCTCTTATGATATATGAGTATTTTATTGTGAGGAAAGTACAACGAAGAACACACATTCAAACAGTAATTGTGCTCATAATTTGGTGCTCAGAGCAAACAGGAATACAGGAGTTGGTGAAGAATACAACATTAACCAAGAAAGAAATGAATGACAGTTTCACAGCCTCTACACCTTTACATGGATAAATTATTTTGGCTTCTATAATGAATCAATGAAGATGTTCTCCTAGAATGAGATCTGATCTGAACAAGGAAACAAGAAAATTGCATGAGGATCATGATGTAAAACTATGAAGGCTATTTCCATGATCATTCTTTATAAATATCTCTAAATGTAAATATAAAAATATAAAATATTTCTCTATAATCAGACTACATTTGAAGTTCTAGTCTTTGTAGGTTGGCTAAGGGTGTTTTAAGAAAGCTCGTTAAACATTTTCACAAGCTACAAAACTGAAAAATATTTGGAGAAATTATCTGTTGACATTGAAATATCTACTGTACAAAGTGGAAGACCAGATGTGCATCCAACAGCTCTATCTGGACAAACAAGTTGCTTTTATCTGGCAAATTGATCTAGTACACTGGTACATATTTTCAGAAATTAGGTGGCTACTGTCAATGTTATGACCAACATGTTTCTACTTAATCTCCCTTAAATTGATGTAGAACCACTATAAAAAATTTTCCCTCTTTATGATGAGGTTAAGCTGTATGTATATGAACATAGGCAGACAGCACTTGGCTTTGGAACATTTAACGTTCCATCTGGTTAGTCCCTCAGTTTCAGGCAATAGCTTAGACTGGTCTTTTCTTCCAAATCAACAGCATAATATCCAAACACTATTTCTCCATTAGTCACCTGTTCCTATGCTGCAAACTCCAATCTAGACTTAGAAACAAGTGTGTATCCACGACTTTTAAGGTCTAACATAGTCTGGTGCAAAGCATATTGGAAGAGTAGCAGTCTCACCTGCTTGCTAAGTGACCTTTGACAAATTGCTTGACCCTAATATGCTTTATTTTCATTCCCACAGAGCATGGATGTAATACCATATAATAGCCTGCTCTGTCTTGAAGTGAAATACTGTTCACATTCTGCCCTGATGCATTGATGCTGGGGGCTACTCAATTTAGGCCATTAGACACATGTCTCCATACTTAGAATAAAAAAAAAATTGAAAGTAAGCTTAATAGAAATATAATTCAGAAAGTCTTTACTTTCTAAAACAAGCACATTTTATTCACTGATAAAGCATGATAAAGAAATTAAATAATATTCTAATTTCCATTTTATAAGTAAGGAATTGAGGCAGAGAAAGCCTAAATTATTTGCCCAGATTTGTAACATCTGCTTAGTAGTTGTCCTACATATTTCATTTTTTTCCAGGACCCATGTTCTTTTCCTTTAAATCAGTAGAAAAACATTTTCAGAAGTCAGACATAGATTGAAGATGTGACACCAAAATTTACAAACCTTCCTCCCTTCATAATCTGGTTATCAAAGTTTTCACCTTATCCTAGCTACGACAAAGCCAAGGGATTATCTCTACCTGATCACACAACTTACAGGTATTTAGTTTCTTTTCCATGGGTCAGTTTATCTACTTTTATGCATATAGAATCCAGAGCAAAAATGATCTGAAATCAGGAAAGACAGTGGGGGAGCTTGGAGTCATATTCCTACCAAGACTAAACAACTTCAGAATATAGTAGAGCTCTCATATAGGACCAAAGTTAAATAAAACCCTACCCTCACAGCCTTAGGCATAAAGTGAGCAACCAACACTTGTGAAGAGGATCACAGCTCCCCATTCTGATTTTTCTTTTTGTTGACCTATGATTCTCATACATTGAGATTTGAATTCCTGACTTAAAGGACATAGTCTTTAAGTGACAGCTCTCCCATATGTATGAACAGTTATTTTGAACCCACTTAAAATGTACTCTAAGTGGAAATATCTTAGTCTGATTCTTTATAGAATGCTAGTTTAGATTCTCCAATGATTTGGACACTAATGACCTGATCACCAGAAGCTATAAAGCTTCATGTTCCATCCACATTTCATTCTGATTTGTGAATCTCCTACCAGGTAGAAATTGGAAAATTCTCAAGCATTCAAAACCATGTGTATGTGTGTGTGTGTGTGTGTGTGTGTGTGTGTGTGTGTAACAGAGAGAGGGGGGGCTATTATATATCAGATATCAGACAGGGTGAGGAAACTTTGAATTCACAACTACTCATTTACTCTATTTGGTTTCATTTTCAATGTCTTTATTTTTTATTATCACAACATCTTGAGTAGATAATGTCCTAATTTCTACTTAATAAGTAAGGAATTGTGACAGAGAGAGCCTAAATTATTTGCCCAGTATTACACATCTGGTTAGTAGTTGTGCTAAATGTTTCAGTTTTATTCCAGGACACATATGAATTAATTTGTTCATTTGTCTGTTCATTCATTTGTTAGTTTTATTACTTGTTTCTTGAGACAAGTTTTCTCTGTACAGCACTGGCAGAGATTAAATTTGTCTCAAACTCAGAAGTCCACCTGTTTTTGCCCTGAGAGTGCTGGGACTAAAGGTATACACCACCACATCCAGTCAGAGTTCACATTCTTTTTTTTTAAGATTTATTTATTTATTATATGTAAATACACTGTAGTTGTCTTGAGATACCCCAGAAAAGGGCATCAGATCTCATTACAGATGGTTGTCAGCCACCATGTGGTTGCTGGGATTTGAACTCAGGACCTTTGGAAGAGCAGTCAGTGCTTTTAACTGCTGAGCCATCTCTCCAGCCCCAGAGTCCACATTCTTAAGTACTATGCTAAATTAAGACTGTGGGTATATTTTAAAAAAATACCTACAGAAGAGGTATTGTATAAAAGATGATTTTTAAAATAAAAGCAATGATCCAATAAAGAATTAGGTCATGACTATTCCCAGTAGTAATGCTATGTGCAGAGCCACAGTCTATAAGAATATACTGCTCATTTAAAAAGAACAAGATGTTCCATTGTGAGTAATCTTGGCCACTGCAAAGGAAATGAAAAATTAATGGTACAGGAAGAAGGTACAAGAGCCTTGTCTATTGACTAAGCTTTGTGTGTGTTAACATTAAAGAGAAATCAAAGTGATTATATAGAGTCTACCACCCTTAGATATAGGTAAAGAGGATTCCTACCTCTGAGCCTTATCTATCACAGACATTACAAAGGTTGTTAGAGTAGAAATGGTTCCTCTATTAAAATGATCATCCTATCTAGGGTTGTCAGGGACTTCTTTAGTTTTAGCACTCCTTCCCCCAAAAAACATATATCCCAAAGTCTCAAAACAAAAAGGTTGATAATGAACAGAAATGGGTTTCTTGTTGAGTCTAACTGTGATAATGTGGAGAGAAACAGAGGCTCTGGGAAGACATTTTATATAAGTATGTTCATAGGTCAAGTAGGAGGAGAGGGCTGATAATTGTCAAGAGCATAAGATTTCAGAGAAAGCAACTGAGGAGTGCACACAAAGAACATACCCAGAGGGCATCATCAATGATAGGAAATGTTTCATTGAAGTTACATAGAAGAAAGGTAGACAGGAGCCTAACTGTAAATTGTTTTGGTACAAGGTTCTGCAGTCTTTTAATGGTGCTTTAAAGGAAGGGAATGAACTTAAGGTTTATAGTTATTTCTCAGCATATTGAAGAAGAAAATAGTCTTACAAGGACCTCAAAACATAATGCAGAATCTCCCCATTTTCCTTACCACTCTTCAGAGATTTGACCCTCTCATTTCTACTTTCCATGGTACCTTGCTGAAATGCCACTGTCCTACTGTGCACACATGGCCACAGAATTTGTACATGGCAGTTTAAATAGTCATCAGATTCTGCTCAAGATCTTTGAAATCAAAATTTGCATTTTCAGAAGAAAAATTTACAATGATAGCATTGGAGCTGATGAGTAACTCTTCCGTGGCCAGCTAATCAGTCAGTACCACTAGACAAAACTTTAGCAGCTAAAACTCATCTCTTCAAGGCAAACAATAAAGTCTTCATCTCTGCAATGTAATGAAAGAAGAGAAAACAAATTTGCTCGCTTACATTTTCTTAGGAAATGAAATGTTCTGTAGAGTATGGCTGTGCAGTGCTACTTAAGGTAAGGGTGGCTGGGAGAGGTTCTTTGCAGAAAGCAAAGGCAATTTCTAAGAGGACCCAAGAAGTGTCAGTAGGACATCGAGTTTATAGCTAAGGATAAAGAGTTCTTCCTTGTGTTAGTCTAAACTCTGGTTTGCATGGAAATTCTTGTAGTTGACTACAAGAGAGAAAGTGATCATGTAGACAAATGCCGGGCTAAAACTAAAAGGCATTGTGTAATATATCAAGTTTATAAGAGGTAGTAGATAGTGTAGAGAAATATGGAATATGAAAAAGTTAGGGTCTGGGAAGATAGTACAGGCAGTAAGGGACTTGTTACACAAACCTGAGGACCAACATTCCATCTTCAGTCTGAACATGGCTTCAAATGCTTGTAATCCCAGTGCTGTGTATGGAGACAAGAGATCTCCAAACCACAGTTCCTAGTGAGAGACTCTGTATCAAAAATTCCTAGTGAGAGACTCTGTATCAAAAATTCCAAGGTAGAGGAAAGAGACATGCTTCAGTCAGTGCTATGCCTGCTGAACAAGTATAAAACATGAGTTGGGATTACCAGGACCCATTTAAATACATAGATATTGAAGCTCATGTCTGTAATCCCTGCATTAAGGGGGCACAGATAGGAAAATCCCAGGAGTTTAGTGGCCAGCTAGGCTAGTCAAATTGATGAGCTCATGTCTCAGTAAGAGACTAACTAAGGTGGGCAGCAATTATAAACAACATACAGGAAGAGAATCTGGCCTTCACCATGGGTACAGACATGTACATATGCACTTACATGAACATGTGCTAAAAACACATTCATAAACATATTCATATACTACACACACACACACACACACACACACACACAGAGAGAGAGAGAGAGAGAGACAGAGAGAGAGAGACAGAGACAGAGACAGAGAAAGAGGCCATACCCATAAATAAAAGCAAGAGAGATGGCTCCTGGGAAAACCTTTATTTCTGACTTAAACATATAGTGCATGTGTATATCCCCTCTTGGACATGTAGGCATGAAAACACACATAACAGTACATACCTGCACACACATATACGCACACACACAAACACAAACATGTCTAGTAGTTGAAGTAATATAGTTTTCTGAGGCTGTTGAGAGAGTGAGAGGAAAGAAACACAACAGAGGCAGAAACAAGGGAGAGTATCAGAAGGAGAAAGAGATAACAGGAGAAAAAGAACAGGAAGAAAATTGAGTCATAGAAGATGTCCCTAAACAGAAGAATGGATAAAGGCAATGAGCATGTTTACAAAATAAAGTATTATTCAGCTGTTAAGAAAAGAAAAATGCCAACACCTGGAGTAACTGGGACCAGGGAGACCAGGCACACAGGAACTCTGCCAGTACAGTGGCTCATGTTTCTTCCAGTCTGTCTGAGCTGGTGCCCTGAGGAGACCTTGGATGCAAGCTCTGCAGCCAGTCCCACAACACCCAGAGGAAGCTCTACTCCAGAGTTCTCTAACACTTCCAGGATCAGAGGTGAGGAGGACACAACATCTGTTCCAAATCCGGGAGTAACTTGGACCAGCAGGACCAGACATGCAGGAACTGTACCAGGCCAGTGGCTCAGGTTCCTTCTGGTTCCACAACACCCAGAGGAAGCTCCACTCCCAAGACCTCTAACATGCACAGGATCAGAGGTGAGGAGGACACAACATCTGTCCCAACACCTGGAGTAACTGGTACCAGCAGGACCAGGCACACAGGAACTCCATCAGCATAGTGGCTCATGTTTCTTCCAGTTTGTCTGAGTTGGTACCCTGAGGAGACTTTGGGCACAAGCTCTGCAGCCAGTCCCTTAACACCTAGAGGAAGCTCCAATCCCAGGTGCTCTAACATGCCCAGGAACAGAGGTGAGGAGGACACAACATCTGTCCCAACACCAGGGTAACTGGGAGCAGCGGGACCAGGCACACAGGAACTCTGCCACACCAGAGGTTCAGGTTCCTTCTGGTCCCACTACACCCAGAGGAAGCTCCAATACCAGACACTCTAACACGCCCAGGATCAGAGATGAGGAGGATACAACATCTGTCCCAACACTGGGAGTAACTGGGACCAGCAGGACCAGGCACACAGGAACTCTGCCAGCCCAGTGGCTCAGGTTGCTTCCAGTCTGTCTGAACTGGCCAGTGCCCTAAGCAGACCTTGGGCACAAACTCTGCAGTCATTCCCAAAACACCCAGAGAAAGCTCTACTCCCAGGTGCTCTAACAAGCCCAGGCTCACAGGATCTCAGAATCACAGGATCCCAGAGACAGCTTGACTCTGAAGAGTTATGACACAATAAGGAGCACAGGATGGAAAGACTCCAGTCAGATTTAACAAGGGCAGGTAGCACTAGAGAAAACCAGATGATGTGGGACAAGCATAAAAATATAAGCAACACAAACCAAAGTTACTTGCCATCATCAGAACCCAATATTCCCACCACTGCAAGTCCTGGACACACCATCACACTGGAAAAGCAAGATTCAGAAATAAAATCACTTCTCATAATGATGATACAGGACTTAAAGAAGACATAAATAGCACCCTCAAAGAAATACAGGAGAACACAGGTAAACAGCTAGAAGCCCTTCAAGAGGAAACACAAAAATTCCTTAAAGAACTACCAGAAAACCCCATCAAACAGGTGAAGGAAATGAACAAACCCATCCAGAACCTAAAAACTGAAATAGAAACAATAAAGAAATCAGAAAGAGAGACAACTCTGGAGACACAAAACCTAGGAAAGAAATCAAGAACTGTAGATGCAAGCATCACCAACAGAAACAAGAGATAAAAGAGAGACTCTCAGGGACAGAAGACACTATAGAAAACATTGACACAACAGTCAAAGAAAATGCAAAAAGTAAAAAGCTTCTAACCCAAAACATCCAGGAAATCCAGGATGCAACGAGAAGACCAAACCTAAGTATAATAGGTATAGAAGAGAGTGAAGACTCCCAGTAAATATCTTCAACAAAATTATAGAAGAACATTTTCCTAAGCTAAAGAAATTGATGCCCATGAACATACAAGAAGGCTATAGAATGCCAATAGACTGGACCAGAAAAGAAATTCCTTCCATCACATAATAATAAAAACACCAAATGCACTAAACAAAGAAAGATTTTTTTTTTTTTTTGAGACAGGGTTTCTCTGTGTAGCCTTGGCTTTCCTGGAACTCACTCTGTAGGCCAGGCTGGCCTCTGCCTCCCAAGTGCTGAGATTAAAGGCATGCACCACCACTGCCCAGCTACAAAGAAAGAATTTTAAAAGCTGTAAGGGAGAAAGGTCAAGTAACATATAAAGGCAGACCTATCAGAATTACACCAGACTTCTCACCAGAGACTATGAAAGCTAGAAGATCCTGGGCAGATGTCATACAGACCCTACAAGAACACAAATGCCAGCCCAGGCTACTATACCCAACAAAACTCTCAATTATCTTAGATGGAGAGAACAAGATATTCCATGACAAAACAAAATTTACACAATATCTTTCCACAAATCTAGCCCTACAAAGGATAATAGGTGGAAAACATCAACATAAGGAGCAAAACTACCCCCTACAAGAAGCAAGAAAGTAATCTTTCAACAAATCCACACAAACCTAATTCCACCTCTTAAAACATAAACAACAGGAAGTAACAATTACTTTTTCTTAATATCTTAATATGAAAATTAATATTACTAACATATCCTCATCGATTGCAATCCTAAATATGAGGAATTAGAAATTTATTGACTGTCATCCAATGGTCTCTCTAATTTGGTAATTGAAGAAATAGGTCCAATATTATAAAATCCATATACACTTTCAGCTTGTTTGTTCATGACAATGTCTTGCTGTGTACAACATAATTGTCTTGAAATCTTGCTTCTCCTATCTCAGCCTCTCTATTAGCAGTATCGTTTATTTCATGTGTTTACACTCTACTATGGTTTTCAGAACAGCTTACATCTTTTAAAAGTATTTATATACCCAAAAGAAATGGAGACAATTAAATTGGGAGGGGATTTTAAAGAGAACAACAAAGAATAAGACTGAATGCTTTTCTTGACCTTTGTAACTCTTGTATTAAGTTACCACAGTAAGAGCCAAGATTTTAAGCTCTACTAAATACAAAACAAACAAACAAAAAGACTTTATATATTTATGTTCATTTAAGAAAATACTAGTAGTAATGTATTATTTTGAAATTACAGCTAATATGTTTGGAGTTATTTAAAATTTATATTGAGAAAAAACGTATACATTTTCAGTATTGCTGTAGATAAGCATCTACAGAAGACTGTTAAATTGATTGTTGTTTTATATCAAACAACTTTTATAATACTCATTTTTATTGTTATAATATTTTATAAATTTTAAAGAATATGACAAAAAGTAGGTATTGAAGGGTGGGTCTCTGGGAGGAGTTGGGGTACAAAAGGGAAACAAGAATGTGATGCAATTCTATTTACTTAAAATATGTTTTAAATGTTAACAAATTCAGATAAATTGAAATCATGTAACTTTTCTCATCATAATGTAATAAAAGTTAAGAAATAAAATGAAAAAAAAAGAAAAAGAAAAATACCTAACATTTGGTTGTGGATCTCTGCTTGAGTTTCAGTCAGATGTTGGATGGAGCCTCTTAGAGGACATTTACACTAGGATCCTGTCATGCATGTTTTATTGGATCTGAGTTACCTTACTCATAATTATAGTTTCTAGTTTCATTTATTTGCCTACAAAATTCATGTCTTTGTTTTTAATAGCTGAGTAGTATTCCAGCCATTAAAGTTGTATAAATAAACCAAATTTTCTTTATCCATTCTTCTGGTGAAGGACAACTCAGTTGTTTCCAATTTTTAGCTATTATGAATAAAACTTCTATGAATACTATTGAGTAAGCATCCTTATGGTAAGGTGGAGTATCTTTTGGATATATGTTTAGGAGTAGTATAGCTCAGTCTTGTGACCCTTCTTCAGCTGAGGGCTGATTCATCAGACCCAGCCTTGCCACAGATAACCACACCTCTCTGCCCAAGTTCCAGTTACTCTAGAAGTCCCACCTCCAGAGACTGAAGATGAAGTTGCTGATTGTGTCAAGTTGCTGACAAACTTTGGGGAAGGATTTTGCCTTACCTATTCTACCTTTTGGCTTGTAACAAAGAGAATTGAATGAAAGATGGCAGACTGAAAACACAGTCATGTGTTAGTTTAATTTTTACAAACCCTTCTCGCAGTTCTAGTACCCCAAAATTATTTTCCAGGACCTTGACCCCATTCCAGAAATCCCATTCATACATGTGGCCACTGGGCAGCTACACAGTCTTAAGGTAGATATATTCCCAGTTTTCTAAGAAACCACCAAATTGATTTATAGAGTGGCTGTACCTCTATCAGCAATAAAGGAGTTTTCCCATTGCTCCACATCTCTGCCAGCAAGTGCTGTCTTTTGAGGTTTTGATCTTAGCCATTGTGATGATTGGGAGGCAGAATCTTAGTCCCCCCTGTATATATGTTAGAAGACATGAAGCTTGGTTTTCATGCACATGCCCCCAAAACTGGAGTGGGGGCTGTCCCTGACTTTGTTGCCTGCCTGTGGATCCTGTTCCCCTAACTGGGCCACCTTGTCTGGCCAGAGAGAGAGAGAGAGAGAGAGAGAGAGAGCGAGAGAGAGAGAGAGAATGTACCAACCCTGCAGTAACTGATGTATGTGTTTGAGGGGGATGATGATACCCCTGGGGGCCTCCCCCATCTCAGAAGAGAAGGAAAGAGGAGAATTGGGGAGGGACTGATATTGGGATGTAAAATGAATAAATAAATATGGAATTAGAAAGTATCACCTTGAGTTAGGTATCCCAGACCCAAAAGGCCAATCATAGTCACCATCAGAGAGGTTCCATCTAGCAAATGATGGAAGCAGATGGAGAGAAGCCAAACATTCAACTAAGTTCAGAGAATCTTGCAGATGAAGGATTATGGGAGCTAGAAAGGTCACAGACAATACACGAATACTCACAGAATCAGTTAACCTGGGCTTAGAGGGGCTCACTGAGTCTTAACTCCCAATCAGAGAGCTTTCATGGGTCTAACCATCTACATCTACATTACAATTGTGTAACTTATTGTTTTATGAGTCTCCTAATAGAAGGAGCAGGGACTGTTTCTGACTCTTTTGCCTGCTTTTGAAACTCTTTTTCTCTTACTGGGTTGCCTTTTCCATCATTAATATGAGGGGAGGTACCTACTTTTACTCTAACTGCTTCCTTGGTTTCCCTGGGGAGACATGTCCTTTTTCTGAAGGGAAGCAGAGGAGTGGATGTGGAGGGAGGAGAAGTGGGGAGGGACTTGTAGAAGAAGAGGATGGGGAAACCAGTAGGGATGTTATATATGAGAACATGAAAAATGTATTTTCATGAGGCCAATAAGGATTGCATAGGTTGACAGGAATAAACCATTAGATAAGGAAGCCTATGGACCTACATCTCTTGGGATAGTGGCACATTCCTGCTAATTCCTAGTTCTAAGATAAGACTATGGATGTAGTTGGCATCAGTGGAACTAGGGAATGATGAAGCTAGGTTCAGATAGTTATAGGAAAATATTTTGGGGCAGACCAAGCGTCTGGATTGTAGCCTGGTGCACACAAGAGAACACAGATGAGATGTTAGACCTGAAGCCCTTAAGGTCTAAGCATAAAAAGCCACTAAAACACCAGCTGTGATTTGGAAGAGAAGCAACTCTGAAATGTGTAGGCTTGGATTTTTCAAAACCTACTTTAATAAGGGTTCTTAAACCACACTTCTAGCCCACCAACCAAAAGTAGGGGGAAAAGATGGTTAGTAGAACAAGGGAGATATGGCTACCTCTTTAGAAGTAGCTCTCTGGGACAATTTAAAACTTGAATCAGTAGCAGGAGTCCATCCAGAAGAAACCTCAAGGGTCTGCTGAATTAGCACAAGTCTGAGCTCAAAGGCATGGCAAGAAGCATCTTGAACAAGAAGTTCTTTGGTTCATTTCTGTCTACTAACACATAGCAAACAAAACTCATTGAGACCAGCAAAGTGTTGCAATGTGCACCAGTGCAAGAGTGTTGTCAGCAAAGACCAGCAAAATGTTGCAAAGAGAACCAATGCAAGAGTGGCCTCTCACTGTCTGTGGGGTTATATTTATACTCTTTATAAACATTACATGGCCTCTCAAGTGTTTGTTTTCACTTTGAGCAAAACATCACATACTATTTCTCAAGACAGCTTCCAGAAAAACATTGTGTCTATTCTCAGCAAAGCATCACATATTCTTCTTTTACAAGGCAGCTTCTTTCCCCCTCAAAAAAAATCACATCATTCAACTGAGTCTCCAAAACACCTAAAAATTCACTTTAGAAGTAGATGGGTAAGGATTTCTGAAATGGAGGGGGAGGGACCCTGGAGTGGAGAGGGAGGGACCCTGGAGTGGAGGGGAAGTGCAACCAAGCCTGAACCTGAGATGAAGATTCAGTTAATGAAATGGATTACTGTCTTTGAAGGCAAAGAAGTAGAATTCTAATGTTCTTTACTTACCTGAAGAGTATAGGATTTAGGATGATAAGCAATGTCCAACTCAACACAGAGAGAGCAGAATCCTTCAATTATTTGATTTTTAGTTGCTCAATCTTAAGAAATACAAAGTTTAGAAGTGTTGGGAATGTCTTCACCATGAAATTTATGCATCTCTGGTTAAGAAATCTGAATACAGTAGAAAATTGTTACTTCCTCAGTCTGAAAGTAGAATATTTAAATTAAAGATTAAAAAGCATACTAAACCCTAGAACAATCTTTGTTTATAGTATTGTCATAGCCATATTTATCTGAAAACTAAAGCTCTGTGTCATATATAAAGTTACATTCTGTGGAATGACATGTCCTAGAGTCTACTGTCCTGGTTTCCTTTATATTACTGTGATAAAAACACTCTGACAAAAAGTAATTTGAGCAGGAATGGATCTATTTCATTTTGCACTTACACATCACAGGGCATCATTGATGCAAGTCAAGTCAGGCAGGAGAAATTTCAAGGCAAGATTGCTTGGGGTTTCACCCAACATTGCTGCCTCCCTGGGAACATACAAGCTAAAGAATTCCATCAGAAACCATGGAAGATGTTACTTATTTACCTGCTCTCCCACAGGATCATCCTCCATGCATCATAGAGTCATCTACCTTGAGATAGTACAACTCATAGTGTGGTATTCCTCACCCCTAATACCCTAGTATCAGTTAGTAATCAAGACAGTCTTCCCAGTGGCCTAAGTGTTCCAAGCTGTTACCTAATCAAGGTTTTCCTTTCACCAGCTCTAGAGTGTCTCAAGGTGACAATTGAAGCCAACTAGGATGCTATCCAATAAAAAGTTATTCAGTAAATTTTACTCTTGAAAGTGTCTGGCTTTGATTATAAATTATCTGACCACAGTGTATGCTTCTCCAGAAACCTAGAAGGTTTAGCTTTTCCCCATACTCCCATCTATGGCAGCTCTATCTACATTCAACCAGTTAGCTTCAGAGTCAGTGAGAAGCCACCAGGACTTATCAACTAACAAATAGGGTACCTCATTGAATCTTTATGTCCCTGGAATGTTCACATTAATTTTCAGAAAAAAATAGAAACCCTAAGTTAGAAGGAATAATAATATAAAGTAACTTCTCATATTGGTGCAGTTTCAACTCAATATTATGCTCATATAAAATGTCCTTTCAGTTACCTTTTGACTACTTAGTTATCTAGAGTAATATATTCCCAGTAAAACCTTTCTAAAAGGAAAATACTACTTTTTCAATAATTTTTGTACTCTGAAAATTATTGACTTTAATCTTTATTCTAAAATTGGAACTTTCCATTTACATAATGAATACTGAATTTTTTGTTTTTCAAGGCAATTCAACAGTCTTGGACTGATCATGTCCTATTAAAATACTATGTGTTCCTCTAGTGTTCTGACTTTATTTTATATGCCATATTGAAAAAATTCTTTAAAGCATAACTCAGGATAATGAACAACTAAACACACAGAGTTTGAAGTATGCATGTTCAAGAAGAATTTACTCAGTCTCCAGATTAAAGAACTAATTTAGAATTGTTTATGTCAAGATGGAGGACTTTAGATCAATAACCTAGGAGAAGTACTGTTTTGCCAAACAAGGGACACAACAGTGTATGAGAAGGCCTACTTACATAAAGCAACTTCAAGTTATGGAAATTAATATAAAGTCTCACATAAAATGAATCCCACATAAAAATGAGTAAAGTGATATTGACTAACACAAGCAAACAGAAAGATTTTTGAAAACCAAGTGCCTTCTTTCTGAGCTGGACCAACAGCTGTCCAGCAGAGGGCTCCACAAGACTGGGGATATTTTGATCCACAGCTCTGATGAGATTCAAGTGAAGCCATATTATGATTATGTACAAAACAAGAAATAGTGTTTTGAAAGTCAGCCATAGCGTTTTCCAGGATGCCACACAGGAGAGTAACAGTAAAAAATTATCTATGCACAACACACACACTCACACTCACACACACACACACACACACAGAGTAATACAGTTCTGACTATGTGTCATATCTGTGGTCTAACACTCTGAGTATATCTAAACTAGCCAGCCTCCCAGACTACTGTCTGGTGATAAAAAGCAATCCAGTGTCTAAGCTGCAGGACATATGTAGACAATAAAAGCTGTTTCCTTGACAACTACTATGTGAAAGCCCTCAGAACATCTCCTCCCAAGGAGTTAATTTGTTTCAGATGGGGAAAGAAAAAGACAGACAGAAAGAAGATCACAGGGTTTTCTTTTTCTATGACCAGTACAAATTTCCATATACCCTCTCTCTTTATTCTAAAATTGTAGGGTAAATAGTAGTAGCATGAATAAATATTCATGGCATGCTCTGCTTCAAGATTGTAACTGCATAACTGGTTTTACCTATATGTGAAAGAAAGAGGATCATGGTGGAATAGAAAAAATTTGTGGCTGATGAAAATGTATTCAAAGTATATTGCCTGTCTCTCCCAATGACTGGGAAATGTTTTGAAGGACATGCTTTTCTTATTGTCAATCACTGTGAAGTGCAGATGTCTACCACATGGGTAGAATTACTTGTAAGAGAAAATGTGCTCTCATATAATAAAGATTCCATTTCTGATCTGCTGATTGAAGTTGCTTTCCAGTTGTAATCTCTCAAATCTTCTCTCTTGCTTGCCTTTCTTCTTTGTATGTTTCACCTTCAATTAGAAACTGATGTGTCCATGGGATGGAAATTTCCTCAATTTTGTAAAGACAGTAGTAGACATTCAGTAAGGGTCTTCTGGATGATTGGTTAAACACTAGCATCACAGACCATAGTTGAGTTAAGGTTTTGACCTACTGAGTTGTAGAAAGCAAATAAGTCTGTAAGGGAAAAAAATCTAGGCATCTAGATTCTTTTCATCACTGCCCTGATAAATAAAGTGAACCAAACAATATCTTACAAAATGAAGAGTGTTCAGCTTTAAATCACTTTGGCTCAGAAGTCTCTCAAGAATATATTCTAGCTTACATATTATGGATCTTCTCAGTGTAATATGGTTAAATGTAAGAAAGTGTAAAAAAAATTAAAAATCAAAGTCAAGGCCAGGAATATGGTCCAGTGGCAGAATACTTGCCTGGCATGTGCCTTGTATTGTATTCACATCAGGATAAAAATGTAAATAAAAATTAAAATAGAATCGAAATGTTTCCACAATAATTTCATGCTGAAATAGAATTTTTCTTGAAAAGATGTTGATATTATCTGATATTTTTTCTATAATGTTTAGGAATGCAAGCTTTAATTTTTTTGTACCTTTTAAGTTCTCAATGAAAAACAAAGCCCTTTTTTGGTATTCTGCTGTATACTTCATGTACGACTTTTAAAGAATTTTCATCAGGGAACACTTGATTTCTTAGGTATGTTGGTTAACATTCAGAAATTGGAATGATTTAAAGTTTCAGTGAAATACCTAAATAAACACACACAGAATACAGTCTGGGTTAGTAAATATATACATATATATTTATAACTAATTTTAGTAAATATGTATATATATGATTATTTAGATATCAAGGATCCACTAAGCCTGGTAGCACATGCCTGTTATTTTGGTTCTTGAGAGGTGAAGACACTAAGCTCAGTAGTTCCACATCATCCTCTACTACATAGGAATTTCAAGGCCAGCGACCCTGAGCTACAGGAGCACCTGAGCTAAAGAAACCTGAAAAAATAGTTGCAATTATTGTTGACACAATATTGTACTTTTCTCATGATGAATGTAGCATTTTTGTTTTAATAGCATCAGGCTTTATAGAAAAATGTCTAGATCAGCACAAATATACAGACATAGTGACCTGTTCAGGGAAAGACAATGCTCTAGAAATAGAGCCATTGGGTCCATTTCTCAGTTATGTTTATTTGATTTATAAACAGGTATGCTTGCATCATTATACCAGCAATAATGGCTGAACATATGTGTACATAATTAGGGAGACTAAATATGCCATTTAACATAATATTCTTTGCTTCCAAAAGAAAGTATTATATGTTGAATCAACTATAAAGAAATTGAGAAAGAAAAAAAGTTACAAAAATCAAAATTCTGGGCTTTTCACTTTCTGAAAAAATTATGTGTAAACTCTGCTATATAATATTCTATACTTTTTCAAAGTCATGTGCAAGTCAAGTAATATTTTGGTCATGAACTTTTTCCCTTTACTTCAAATCAATCTAAATTGACTAATCACAAGTAAACAAGTTTCAAATAATTATTTTCTTCCTTGTCTTTGACCACTTCTTTAAAAATCATAAAATAGCTCTAAACAATAATGTGCTCAAGTTAAAATGTCATATTTCAATAAACTATTGTTAGAATGAGAATAACAGCACCATACTGTTTGATTCAAACTGTTGGTAATTTTTTCCCCAGAGTAGTATTAATCAGGAGGCCTGTGCAATTGCTGGCATGTGTCTGCAACATTAAAGGAACAAGTTTGTCTCACAATATATGCAGAATTATCTGTCACATAAAGGAAATATTACTCAAAACACATACATACTATCTGCAAACTTTAAACTAACTTCTCCACAAACAGAGGTATAACATTGAATCTAGAAGAAAAGAGAAAAAAAAGAAAAAAGGAAGAAAGAAAGAAAGAAAGAAAGAAAGAAAGGAAGGAAGAAAGAAAGGAAGGAAGGAAGGAAGGAAGAAAGAAGGAAGGAAGGAAGGAAGAAAGGAAGGAAGAAAGGAAGGAAGGAAGGAAGGAAGGAAGGAAGGAAGGAAGGAAGAAAGAAGGAAGGAAGGAAGGAAGGAAGAAAGAAGGAAGGAAGGAAGGAAGAAAGGAAGGAAGAAAGGAAGGAAGGAAGAAAGAAAGAAAGAAAGGAAGGAAGAAAGAAGGAAGGAAGGAAGGAAGGAAGGAAGGAAGGAAGGAAGAAAGAAGGAAGGAAGGAAGGAAGGAAGAAAGAA
>JADRCD010207863.1:3189-25668 GCA_019843815.1 Montemys delectorum | reverse complement strand
AGGAAGGAAGGAAGAAAGAAGGAAGGAAGGAAGGAAGGAAGAAAGAAGGAAGGAAGGAAGGAAGGAAGAAAGAAAGGAAGGAAGGAAGGAAGGAAGGAAGAAGGAAGAAAAGAAAAAGAAAGAAAAGAAGAAAGGAAGAAAGGAAGAAAAGAAGGCAAGAAAAAGAGAAAGCCATAAGGCTTGTGAACTCCCTGAGGATGAGTTAGAATCCATATCTTCCTGATTTCATTTCCATTTAATGATGTGCATCAGACCTTCAGTTGAACTTGTTTGTTAATAGATAAAAGTTTTGTTTTCATAATTCATTTTCAGTTTTGCCTGGAATAAGAGAATTTACCTTCACATACCTGGAAAGAAATGTTCACTTCTTAACTGAATATTTGGCTCAAGATCAGGAAATATAAGCTCAGATGTCCTTTATGTATGACTTCTTTTTTCATTTGATCCTTGTCTTTATTCTTTACTCTGTCACCTAGAATATAATAAATTATGCCAGCTTCTTTTCATCTACCCTTTTGGGAATTATTTTATTTGTTTGTCTGTCTGTTTGTTTTATTAGATATTTTCTTTAATTACATTTCAAATGATATCTCCTTTGCTGCTTTCCCCTCTGGAAAAAAAACTGTTCCCTCCCCCCTTCCTCCGCCCCCTGCTCACCAACCCACCCTCTCACTTCCTAGCCCTGGCATTCCCCTACACTGGGGCATAGAGCCTTCACAGGACTAAGGGCCTCTCCTCCCATTGATGACCTATCCTTTGCTACATATGCAGCTGGAGCCATGAGTCCCACCATGTGTACTCTTCGGTTGGTAGTTTAGTCCCTGGGAGCTCTGAGGGTACTAGTTAGTTCATATTATTGTTCATCCTAAAGAGTTGCAGCAAACCCTTCATCTCCTTGGGTCCTTTCTCTAGCTCTTTTATTGGGGACCCCATGCTCAGTCCAATGGATAGCTTTGAGCCTGTGTATTAGTCAGGCACTGTCAGAGCCTCTCAGGAAACAGCTATATTAGGCTCCTGTCAGCCAGTACTTGCTGGCATCCACAATAATGTCTGGGTTTGACCATTGAATATGGGAAGGATTCCCAGATAGAGCAGTCTCTGGATTGTCTTTCCTTCAGTCTCTGCTCCATAGTTTGTCTCTGTAACTCCTTCCATGGGTGTTTTGTTCCCCTTTCTTAGAAGGAACAAAGTATCCACACTTTGGTCTTCTATCTTCTTGAGTTTCTTGTGGATTGTGGATTGTATTTTGCGAATTCTTAGCTTCTGGACTAATATCCATGCATCAGTAAGTGAATGTCATATGTGTTCTTTTATGATTGGGTTACTTCACTCAGGATGATATCCTCCAGATCCATCCATTTTTCTAATAATTTCATAAATTTATTGTTTTTAATAGCTGAGTAGTACTCCATTGTGTAAATGAACCTCATTTTCTGTATCTGTTCTTCTATTGGGTTGTTTCCAGTTTCTGGCTACTATAAATAAGGCTGCTATGAACACAGTGGAGAATGTGTCATTATTGCATGTTGGAGCATCTTCTGGGTATATGCCCAGGAGTAATATAGCTGGGTCCTCTTGTACTATGTACATATCCACCAAATAATGTAACTTTTAACTTTTTGAAATTTAGCTGTTTGAGAATTCACTTGCCTCAACAAAGGATGTGCATTGTGCCTTCCTCCCTTCCTAAGACTCCCAGTTGTTGAGTGTGGTGTTTGATTTTTCAGACATCTATCGAGCCTTCATAGGACTAATGACTGCTCTTCCCATTAATGCATGACAAGGCAAATGCAGCTGGAGCCACATGTACTCTTTCGTTAATGGCTTAGTCCCTGGAAGTTCTGGGGGGAGGGGTTGGTTGGTTGATATTGTTGTTCTCTTTTTGGGGTTGCAAACCCCTTCAACTCCTTCAGTCTTTTCTCTAACTCTTCTATTGTGGGCCCCATGCTCAGTTTAATGGTTGGCTGTGAACATCTGCCTCAGTGTTTGTAAGGCTCTGGCAGGGTCTCTCAGGAGACAGCCTTATTAGGTTCCTTTCAGCATGCACTTCTTGGCATCCACAATAGTGTCTGGGTTTGGTAACTGTATATGGGATGTATCCCCAGGTGGCACAGTCTCTGGGTGGCCTTTCCCTCAGTCTCTGCTCTACACTTTATCTCTATATTTGCTCCTGTGAGTAGTTTGTTCTCCTTCTAAGAAGGATGGAAGCACCTACACTTTAGTCTTTCTTCTTATTGACTTTCATGCTGTCTGTGAATTGTATGCTGGTTATTTCAAGACCCAGAAAAGATCCCACACACATATAGTCACTTGATCTTTGACAAAGAAGCTAAAACCATCCAGAGAAAAAAGACAGCAGTTTCAAGAAATGGTGCTGGTTCAACTGGCAGTCATCATGTAGAAAAATGTCAATTGGTCCATTCATATCTCCTTTTACAAAGCTCAAGTCTATGTGGTTAAAAAAAAACACATAAAACCAAATACACTGAAACTTAGAGAGGAAAAAGTGGGAAAGAGCCTTGAACACATAGGTACAGGCAAAAAAATTCTGAACAGAACACCAATAGCTTATGCTCAAAGATCAAGAATTGACAAATGGAACCACATAAAATTACAAAGCTTCTGTAAGGCGAAGGAGTCTATCAATAGGACAAAACAGCAACCAACAGATTGGGAAAATATCTTTACCAATCCTATATCTAATACAGGGCTAATACCCAATATATACAAAGAACTCAAGAAGTTAGACTCCAGAAAACCAAATAACCCTATCAAAAATGGGATACAGAGCTAAAAAAAAATTTTCCACTGATGAATATCAAATGGCTGAGTAGTGCCTAAAGACATGTTCAGCATCCTTAGTTGTCAGGGAAGTGCAAATCAAAACAACCCTGAGATTGTCACACCAGTCAGAATGGCTAAAATCAAAAACTCAGGTGACAGCAGATGCTGGCAAGGATGTGGAGGAAGAGGAACCCTCCTCCATTGCAGGTGGGATTGTATGTGGTACAACCACTCTGGAAATCAGTTTGGCAGTTCCTCAGAAAATTGGACATAGTATTACCTGAGAACCCAGCAGTATCACTCCTGGGCATATACCTAGAAGATGCTCCAACATGTAATTAGGACACATGCTCCACTATGTTCATAGCAGCCTTATTTATAATAGCCAGGAGTTTGAAAGAACCCAGATGTCTTTTAACAGAGGAGTAGATACAAAAAAATGTAATACCTTTATACAATGGAGTATTATTCAGCAATTAAAAATGATAAATTCACGAAATTCTTAGGCAAATAGATAGAACTAGAAAAATACTATCCTGAGTGAGGTAATCCAATTGCAAAAGAACACACATGGTATGCACTCACTGATAAGTGGATATTAGCCCAAATGCAAATAACCTAGATACTACATCTTAAGGGAGAGACAGTCTTAGAACTGGGATTACTATACCAAACATTGTGACTGTTTTAACAGCATGTGAACATATACCTTCTCCCACCCATATTCAAGAATGGCCATTTACATTGCCACCATCACTATAAATTAGTTTAATTATCTTAAGCTATGATATTCATACATGATATTATTTAAAAATTAGTGAATTTTCAGTGCATTATGTTATATTTTGGAATTAGCGTACTGTAATTATTACAAACTGAATATTCTCCAGTATTGGATTTTGATATGTAGTTTCCACTTAAGTTGGGCATTTATGTTCTTCTGCTAGTGGCAATTTGTTTATTATGGTCTAGGTTTTATTACCAGTTAAAATAATGCTTTTTGCTTATAAGTAACCTGGGTATTTTATAGTATGATTTATGGAATTACAAAAGCTAGTTTAAAGAGGTCTGTTATCATAGGACACAAAATCTCTTTTCTCATCAATAAAGTCTTTTGAGAATAGGGCTAGAAAGGCAGTGGGAGATAGTCTTTTGGTAAGAGGGGGGAAAGTTGGAGATCTTGGCAGGTGATGGCAGGAGAAATAGGAAAGAGGTGGGAGACAGTTGTGGTTTCTGAGTTAGAGCTTAGAAAGTGGACAGACTCCTTTATGCAGGTCTGAATGTCATTACCTTGAGAAAGACCCTAGCACACATAAGTGCACTTCTCATTAAGAAGTTAGTCTGCTCATTTTCTTATCATGTCCTCTGTATACCATTATTTTTACTTTTAGGATTTTGCTTACAATCTAAGAAGTAAGATTGTAAAACTGAGTTTTACCTTTAAGACACACATCTTACAATTTCTAGATTAGGAGAAAACCTGATGTCTATCAAAAGGGTATATATTATCTACCACTGACCAAGTCATTTATAAAGGACATCAGAGTGTCTCAACACACTGGTATTCATATGTTCCAAAGGAAATCCCCAACATAAAAGTCTCCCAATGTGGAGTTTACAAAGAGTACTATTTACCACTGACCACAACTTTTTAACAAAGAATTTAGACATTGATATTCAAGTTGCTCAAGGAGTATTAGGAATCAAATGGCCTTTCATTTTCTTCCTAGTACCTCCTATACATCACCTTTCAAGTAATATTGCACAATTCAAGGAGTATATACCATTCAATATTATTAGGAAGGACAGATGTCATTTATACTGTATTTGCCTTCTATTGTGCAGGATTATAGCACACCCATGGATAGAAATACTCCTTGCTAAGTAAGGATTGTGGCCCACTGCCTTGCAAAGTTTAAAATCTTGCTTCTGGATTCAAAGGTCCTGGTAGGTGAGCTATACTTTTGATGAAACTATGTAGCATCTCTTGATTTACCATCATCTGGAAGTGGAATTTTTGGATTCTGGAAAGAACAAACTTTACTATTATGTTGAAAAGCCAAGTCTTATATGTAAACCTTTAGAATATAGTGACCAGAGAGGCCCACGACCAGAAAATCCAAGCAAAATTTAAGTTAAAACTCTAGCAGCCAGATTATAAGTGGGATCATGCCTCTGGCTATGTTTCTGAAGGTATACACTGGATTATAAGTATAAACATCATACTCTGTTGTTCATAAATTGTTCACATTAGCACAACAAGTAATTTTTATGGTTTTTGCTTTGAGACAAGGTTAACAGTACAATCCTAATTAGCCTAGTTCTCACTAACTAGAACTAGCCTGAAACTCAAAAAATCCACATGCCTCTATTTTCATAATCCTGAAATTATAGGTGTGTGCCACCCCACCCAAAGACTGCAATTTATTATACTAAATGGTAATTTAAAGCTAGCTGGTTGTTTAGCATGCCTCTACTTGGTGATTTAAGGGAGGAGTTTTTGTCTCATATGGCCCCAGTGCTGAAGGAAACCAAAGTGGTCATGTATTTGTGAGGTTTTATATAGTGACTTCATGATGAATAAACTTAGCCTAGGAAACTGTAGATTACAGCCAAAATTAATTTAGTCTTCCTCTTATCATGATAAGAGTGACATGCATAGAGGCCTGAACAGGCCTGTTTCCTCAGTGATGGTGGCAATCTTTGTATTAGATACCTGAAGCCAGAGTAAGCTACTTGGAAACAGGCCTGATACAAAGGTAGATGTTCATGTTCATCCCATAATGTCACTGAGAGGTAATGATTTCATAGAAAAACTCAAGCAAAGTAAATATTAAGCCAAGGGAAGAAGAGTTTAGAACTTACTTTGAGGGAGGCAAGGAGGCTTCCTGGAATTGAGGAAATCTTTGTTTCTAGTTCTGTCTAGGTCTCATGTCCAGTGAAGGTCTTTTTCCCCGAATTAGATCAGTAGGTCAGCACAGTAATTACTATTGCTAGGGCAACACCAGTCTAGTATACACATTACCAATTGCTGAAAAATTATACATCAGATTAAAAGATTAGAATGAACTTGCAAGGTCCATGGGTCACAAAGGATTGGAGAGATAGGAATGGTGGTAGAATTACTCTGTTAGCTTTGCTTTGGTACCAGAAGAAATAGACAAAGCTTGGCCTTAGTAGTGCCTTGAAAAAGAGATAGAAGGCATATTTAAACATGGTAGAGAAATATGTTCCAATTATCCCATGATATCATGGAGATTCCTTGGGACTTGAGACTCATAGGAATAAGGAATATGTACTGAAAATTGGATTAAAAATAGAGGTAGTGTAGTTTGGTTTTGAGGATAAATACAATGGATCTCAGTTTATTCTACTTTTATATTCATCAAAACAAATATTTTATTAGAAATAGTCTGAGCACAAAAAGCAGAAGACTCTAAGATTAGAAAAAGTCATGATCAGTAAATAGTAAGTAGCTAAGAATGATCTCTAGTGTTCTTGAATGTACTAGTGTACTAAAAACTTAGTTTTGTCATTTCATGGGAAGCAAATTAAAATATCCCCACTGCCGCAGGAAAACTACAGCTCTTATAATTCAAAGATTGAAAGATTTATTTCCCTATAGACAAAGGTTTCAGCAAACCAATTAATGGAATTTATTCTTCTCTTCTGCTGCCATGTGCAGCAAGAAAAATGTGTTAATTATACCATTTCAGAGTAGGATGTACAAATGTCAACTTGTTGGGTGGTCTAACCTACTGTGCACAACTCAGAATTAGAGAATTAGAAAATAATTAGCAACTGTCCTGAAGGCCAGTAGTTAGCAGGAGGATCTGGAGCCCAGAATGGTTCTTGATTTATGACTTCTGATCAAAGGAATACCATTGCCTCACATCAGCAAAGTTTGTTCTCTAAAATTTAGAAAGGGCTCAGACTAATGTTCTCTTTCCCTCTAGTCAAGGTAAAGTTCTCAGGATTTAGGTGTCACAATACTGTGAAGGAAGAAAACTACTATTGATGCCACCAGCTCATCCATAATGGGTTCTCTTTTAGCACAGAGCTAATTGTTTTTATTTTGGCATCTTCTATGACAGAATGATTTTGTTGAGTTGAACCTCTGTTAGGGTAATTGCAAACACCTTGTGGAGCAAGGCAATACATAAATTAGTCACATAATATTAACATGAGATCCTGTAATTTGGTGACTTTTTAAGGATAATAGGGAAGTGTATATCACTTTCTAAATAGTGTCTAGATAGACAAAGCCTTTAGTATCTCAAAAACACATAGTGAAATAACAATTCTTAGTGGGATACCACAATGGCTTATGATGATCACGATTGTTTATGGTTGAAAGCGACCCAAGATGGTGAAATCTCATTTTGTGTTAGGTTATGACTCTATGAAGCACTCTCATTGAAACGAGTCCTTCTGTATGAAGTGGAAGAGGAAACATGATGATTTTCACTAAATACCATGATGCTTAGTTGTACAATCCAAAATGTAGACAGTTTTTAAGAAAGTGAAGCAGAGACTAACAAACACACAATCAGAACACCTGCATAAGAAGTGGAATATTATCCATTTGGTGTTTCAATTTACTATGTGTGTCTGTGCATTTCCTCTTCCCAAGTCTGATTTTGAAGGAAGGAGAGAAGATGTGAGAAGAGGCTGGTCAGCTGTACTCAGTTCCAAAGAAAGAATGTTATTTTCTAGAACACAGCCTGTGACAGGAGAGACTGGCCCTGGCAAGGAGTGGGTTATGTTTGGATGGAGAGCTGTTGACACTATCAGGAAATATGAAAATATAGATTTGAGAAAGGAGGAAATAGACCCAAGTAAAACTGAAACCCAGATATAACCCAGAAGGTATGGAGAAATGGTCATCAGAGAGTCATCAGTTTTGCCTTCTTTTTTGGGGGGTACAGGTCTCACTCACTAGCTTTAGTATTTCACTTAAATTAAAGAATCAATTCTCTTATAGATAAGAATTGTTTTCACTATTGTGGGTTTTTTTTTTTCAAGATGCGTTTGAGAATTGCTCTTTCCATGTCTTTGAATAATTGTGTTGAAATTTTGAAGGTGATTGCATTGGATCTGTAGATTGCTTTCGGCAGGATGGCCATTTTTGTTATGTTAATCTATGAGCATCTTTCCACTTTCTGGTCTTCTTTTATTTCTTTCTTGTGAGCTTGAAGTTCTTGTCATATAGAACTTTCACTTGTTTCACCCCAAGATATATTACATTATTTGTGACTATTGGCAAGGGTGTTGTTTCCATAATTATACAAATTATCATTTGTATAAAGGAAGGCTACTGATTTATTTGAATTGATTTTATATCCATCCACTTTGTTGAAGTTCTTTATCATCTGTAGAAGTTCTCTGGCAGAATTTTTGGGGTTGCTTTATGTATACTATCATATCATCTGCAAATACTGATACCTTGACTTCTTCTTTAACAATAGGTAGATGCCCTAAAGTTGGGAGAGGGAACTTGTAGAGTCTACCTCAAGTAGATGCCTTGACAGTTACCATCCCATAGTCAAAAACTCTGACCCAGAATGTTCTTGTCTAAAAGAGCTGCAGGGAAAAAATGGAGAAGAGACTGAGGGAAAGGAGATCCAGTGTCCAGACCAACTTGGAGTCCAGTTCAAAGGGAGTCTCCAAGGCCTCACACTATTACTGATGCTATGGTGTGCTTACAGACAGGAGCCTAGCATGGCTGCCCTCAGAGAGGCCCAACAAGCAGCTGAAAGAGTCAGATGCAGATACTTACACCAAACAAATGGACAGAATCCAGGGACCCCTGTAGTTTAATTAGCTGGAGGAAGCTGAGGAGGAGGGTCACCCCATAGGAAGACTAGCAGTCTCAACTAAGCCAGACCCCTAAGATCTATCGGACACTGAGCCACCAACCTGGTAGCATACATGAACTGATATGAATCCCCTGACACATATACAGCAGAAGACTGCCTGGTCTGCCCTCAGTGAGAGATGCACCTAATCCTCAATAGACTTGAGGCCCCAGGGAGTGGGGAGGTCTGATGGGGTGGGGATGAGGGGGTTGAGGACATCTTCTTGGAGATGGGGGGGGGGAATGGGATGAGGAACAGACAGAGGGCAGACTGGGAGGAGGAATAATGATGGAATACAAAAATAAAAAAATAATAATGATAAAATAACATAAAAAGAATCAATTCTCAAGCTTCACAGCAACACACATTGCTATTTCCATCCTAAAGACAAGATATAGGAAAATCCCAGCATAGATGCTACTTTAATACATAACCAACTTAAATAAGTCAGGCATGACTGCACACACCTTTAATCCCGGCCCTCCCGAGGCAGAGGCTTGCAGATCTCTGTGAGTTTAAGGATAATCCCCTCTATATGTTCTAGGCAGACAGTATCCATAGTGAGGCCATGTCTAAAAATAGCAAAATGTAAAAACTTTTTTGTGGCCAGTGCTCCCACTTGTAGGAGCCATGTTGCCTCTGGAGGCCACATTGGAGCCTGTAGCCCATGGTGCCACCAAAGCCCTGTGGAGCCAAGGGTGCCTCTGGTCCATGCTACAGCTGAGAACCATGTTGATGTCTATGTCTTGTACTGCTGCTAGATACCATGCTGAAGACCATGTTCCATGATGACTCCAGGGTCATGTATATATTTGTGGCCTCTGTTGTTACAAGAAACTATGTAGAACTTTGTGGTCTGTGTTGCAAACCATGTAGAAGCCCATGACCCATGTTCCCATTGACTGTAAGTGGCAAGACAGCTACTTTTGTCATGGGTTTGACTGCCAACTCAGAGTTGAGAGTGAAAGACATAGAAGGCTACTGTGACAACCCCCACCAGAGAGAGGAACAGAGAAAGAGAGAGAGAGAGACAGAGACAGAGACAGAGAGAAACAGAGAGAGACAGAGACAGAGAGAGACAGAGAGAGACAGAGAGAGACAGAGAGAGAGAGACAGAGAGAGACAGAGAGAGACAGAGAGAGAGACAGAGAGAGAGACAGAGAGAGAGGTATCTAGAAGACACTGGAGAGAACTCTTAAGAAATGTGATAAGGTTACTTACACACATACCTCTTCAGTTATTGGCTCCTGGTGAGGGTGTCATTCGGGAAATGACAGAGATTTCTTTAAAGAGAGGGCCACTGGTTGTTTTGCCATACTACACTGAGTATATGGGAAACAAAAATTGGAGTTGATTTTTTTAATTGGATATTTTATTTGTTTACTTTTCAAATGTTATCCCCCTTTCCAGTTTCCCCTCTGCAAACCCGCTATGCCATCCCCTCTTAACCTGCTTCTATGAGGGTGCTCCCTCACCCATCCAACCACTCCCACCTCACCACACTAGCATTTCTCTACACTGGAGTATCAATCCTTCACAGTACCAAGGGCCTCCCCTCGCACTGATGCCAGATAAAGCCCCTTCAGCTCCTTCAGTCCTTCCCCTAACTCCTCCACTGGGGCCCCTGATCTCAGTCCGATGGCTGGCTGCAAACATATACATCTGTATTGGTCAGGATCTGGCGAGTCTCTCAGGAGACAACTATATCAGGCTCCTGTCAGCAAGCACTTCTTGGCATCAGCAATACTGCCTGGGTTTGGTGTCTGCATGTGGGATGGATCCCCACGTGGAGCAGTCTCTAGATGGCCTTTCCTTCAGTCCCTGCTTTACTCTTTGTTCCTGTATCTCCTTTAGACAGGAGCAATTCTGGGATAAAATTTTGGAGATGAGTGGGTGCCCCATCCCTCAACCAGTAGAACCATGTCTCACCTCTGGATATGGTCTCGACAGATTCTCCCTCCCCTTTGTTGGGTATTTCACCTAATGTCATCCATGTGGACTCCTGGGAGGCTCTTGCTTTCCTAGCATCTGGGGCTTTCTGGTTGCCATGCCCAGTTCCCTATCTCCCATTGCTACACAACTCTGTTCAATTTACTGACCCTCTCTGTACATCTCTATCTCCTCCCAAACCCGATTATGCCCCTATTTTTCCCCTACTTTTTCTCTCTTCTTCCAAAATCCCTCCTACCCTCTACTTCCCTGGATTATATTGTTCCCCCTTCCAAGTAGGACTGAAACATCCAGAAATTTAAGCACACACCTATGGTCACTTAATCTTTGACAAAGAAACTGAAACCATGCAATGGGTTGGTCAACATTTAAAAGAATGCAAATTGATCCATTCTTATCTAACTGTACAAAGCTCTAGTCCATGTGAATCAAGGACCTCCTCATAAAACCAGATTTACTTTATCTAATAGAAGAGAAAGTGGAGAAAAAGCCTAGAACACATGGGTACAGGGGAAAATTTCCTGAACAGAACACCAATAGCTTATGCTCTAAGATCAAGAATTGACAAATGGGACCTCGTAAAATTGCAAAGCTTCTATACAGCAAAGGACACTGTCAATAGGACAAAATGGCAACCAAAAGATTGGGAAAAGATCTTTAACATTCCTACATCTGATAGAGGGCTACTATCCAGTATATGCAGAGAACTCAAAAAGTTAGACTCCAGAGAGATGCACCAGAGACCTGGGAGGTGAAAGACTCTCAGGAGCCAAAGGTAAGCATCTTAGATGAAATGCCCAACAATAGGGAGAAGGAGAGCTCCCCTCCAGCAAGAAGACAGGACATCAAATGAGTGATGAGGTTGCCATCCCACAGTCACATCTCTGACCTGTAATTGTTTTTGTCTGAAAGAATTACAGGGATGGAAATGGAGAGGAGACTGAGGAAAAGAAGGTCCAGCGACAGGCTCAAAGTGGGATCCAGCTCAAGGGGAGGTCCCAAAACCTGACACTATTACTTAAGCTATGGTGTGCTCACAAAAGGGACCTAGCATGACTACTCTCCGAGAGACCTAACAAGCAGTTGAGTCAGATGTAGATATTTGCACACAACCAATAGATAGAAGTAGCTGAACCCTGTTGTTGAATTAGGGAAGGCTGAAAGAAGCTGAGGAGAAAGGCAATCTTATAGGAGGACCAGCAGTCTCAATTAATTTGGATCCTGAGATCTCTGAACCACTGGACTACCAAAAAACATCATATAGTTAATATGAGGTCCCCAACACACATACAGTTGAGGACTTTCAGATATGTGTTCATTCAGAGATGATGCACCTAACCCTCAAGAGACTGGAGGCCACAGGGAATTCAGAGGTTACAAGGGATGGGGGCAGTGACATACACGTGAAGATACGGGGGTGGGGAGGAGGTATGGAATGTATAACAGCCATAGGGTGGATGGTGGGGTGATAAAATATGAAGTGTAAAAATTTAAAAAAAAAAACAGGAAAAAAAGAAAAGAAAAGAAAAAAATGGGGAACAGAGCTAAAGAAAGAATTCTCAACTGAGGAACTTTAATGGTTGAGAAGCACCTAAAAAATTGTTCAACAACTTTAGTTATCATGGAAATGAGAATCAAAATGACACTGAGGTTCCACTTCACACCAGTCAGAATGCCATTGGTCAAAATCTTAGGTGACAGCAGATGCCGGCAAGGATGTGGAGAAAGAGGAACACTCTTCCATTGCTGGTGGGATTATAAGCTGGTACAAACACTCTGAAAATCAGTCTGGTGATTCTTCAGAAAATTGGACATAGTACTACCAGAGGACCCAGCTATAACACTTCTGAGCATATACCCAGAAGATGCTCCAACATACAATAAGGATACATGCTCCACTATGTTCATAACAGTCTTATTTATAACAGGCAGAAACTGGAACAACCCAGATGTCCCTCAACAGAGGAATTGATACAGAAAATGTGATACATTTTCACAATGGAGTACTACTCAGCTATTAAAAACAATGTCTTCATGAAATTCACAGGAAAATGGATGGATCTAGAAAATATCATCCTGAGTCAGGTAACTCAGTCACAAAAGAACACACATGGTATGTACTCAGTGATAAGTAGAAAATAGGCAAAGAGTGTGGAATACCTATAACACACAAAAAGCTCAAGAATGGAGTTGATATTTTTTTCTATCTTTTTTTTTCTCAGACAACATCACAGGGATGAAGGTAGAACTGGGAGTTCTGGGAAGTGAGTATGATTAGGGTGGGTGCATTATTTGAAATTCCCAAATAATTTATGAAACTATTATGTGGAAATTATATATATATATGCATATATATGTATGTATATAATATATGTATGTATATTTGTACATATATGTATAATATATGTCTGTTATATATAATATATGTATATGTATATTATACATACACACACGTGTGCATGCATATGTGCATATGTGTGTGTGTGTGTGTGTGTGTGTGTGTATGTGTGTGTAATGGAAAGGTAGTTTTCAAGGCTAGGCTTTCTTGTATTGGAAATGGAAAGATTGGCAACTATTATGGAGAACTGTAGCTGGCCTATAATTCCAAAATTCCCTTCCTAAAAGTGTGGAAAGAGAATTATTGCCTATCTGACATTCCTTTTTTTTTTTTTTTTTTTTTTTCAAGTTCAACTTACCTTTGGACTCAATTGCTGGGCACTACTATCTCCCATCTTGAAAACTGTATCCTTGTTTTTTTAAAGATATTTTCTTTATTTACATTTCAACTGTTCTTCCCTTTTCTGGTTTCCCCTCAGGAAAAAAAAAAAAACAAAACCTATTCTCTCCCCCCTCCCCCTGCTCACCAACCCACCTTCTCCCCCTTCCTGGCCCTGGCGTTCTCCTACATTGTGACATAGAGCCTTCACAGGACCAAGGGCTTCTCCTCCCATTGATGATTGACTAGGCCATCCTCTGCTGTATATACAACAACATGTAGCATACAACACATTACATTAGGAAAGCAAAGATTCGGTGCTGGTCACTGGATTCCCCCCAAGGCCTGCTGCAGGTCCTTGGTACCACAGGAGCACAGATTCTCAAAAGATCCCTTCAAACATATCAGAAAATGAACAGCCTCTTCCCTTTGTGTGTGAGTAGCGTGTTTGCTTCTGGAATGCAGCAAACACATTACCATATCCTTTGAAATGAGGAACAATGAAAGACTTAAAAAAACTGCTCTTGTCTGACTACCAGTTTTGTTTAGTGGAACCAGTTAGTAACCCACAAGATTGTTATAAGATTCTAATTTTATTTCTGGGTCTTCCTTAAACATTTTTATACCCACAGGCCTACACATTCCTCTAGGTTTTGACTCCTGGAATTTTTGATCCACATTCTCCTCTTTTTGGCCTCATCTTCTCTGAGTTTTAAACAGCATACTGAGATGAGAAATACATATTTACTGTTAATATGGCTCCTAATGCCTAGGTACATCTTCCTTGTACAATTATAGTGACATATCTTGGTCAGGCAGATGAGAGGTGATGTGCAGATCTGAGAAGGCAAGCACTTGTAGTTCCTACATAGTTCCCAAGATTGGGAAGGCTAATCATCACCATTAGCATCATCTTCTTATTTTGCCTTTCTCTCTGACTCTCCATTGTGTCTTCTCCTTGCTGTTCATGCGTTGGTCCTCTCATTTTATCTTTATTTCTTTTCCTCTTATAAGATGCATATTGGAGTGCTATCAATCATTTAATCCAAAGTTAAAATAACTGTCATTCTAAAGAAGCACCTCCTCACCCTTGTACCAGGATCCAATAAGAAAGTCCCAAATCTCAGAATACTTCTGTTTTGAAAGTGACAGGAAGTTTTCACATTTTCAGAGTGCACACTGGCCTGTGTAAAGTGTGTGCTAAAAGTTTCCTGGACCAGCCTGCAGCTCTGAGTTTACTTTTGCAGAGACAGAATTTCACAAGGCAAAGTTTGGCTCATCATCAATAGCAGTGTCTTTGGCCACTTTCCCTTTTATATTTGTGGTCTACCTTTGTGCATTTCTGATGTATTCCATTCTTTATTTTTCTCCACTAGAAAAAAAATTTCTTAGGATTGCCATAGACCTCCTTATTTGACACAACCTTTTGAACCATGTCACTTTGCCACTTGCATCTCAAAGGTTTGACACACAAAACCAGCCAAATGTATTTAAATTAGCTTGGTTACGTTTCAATGCCTCTCCCAGGCTGCATGACAGGAGCAAACAAGCCATTGAATTCTCCTTAGACCGAAACAGACATTCTGGTTGAAAACAGGCTCTTTAATTCTTATCTCAACTGAAGTATTGGAGCTAATTAAAAGCAAAAAGCAAATAACAAAAACTTCTGCCCCAATAAAAAAAATAGAAATAAATTTATTCTTTTCAGTCTACATACGCAATAATGGTTTTCATTATAACATTTTCATATATATAATTGAACTTTGCACATTTTAGTTCCTTTGTCTCAATTCCATTTTCCTCCTTCTCCTCTCTCTCTATATATATGGTAGCCAGCTTTTTTTATTCAAAATTTTCTTAAAAACCCAAATATAGAACTTGATAAACTATCCTGTTATTGAGACAGTGTAATATTTATTATCTGATATCCACTCAATAGAAACATTTTGACTAAATTAAAATAATTGATCATCCTTATGATTGTGAAGGGGTCATTGAAGCTAGGTCATCATTTTTGTAACAGGATTTTTTTCTCCTGTATTCTGCTCCATTATATTTTTCAAGCAGAAATCATCAGCTTATATCTTTTTCGTTCCATTATTTTTCTTGCTTATATCGAGGTACATTGCTTCAGTTGTGTTACTGTTTGAAGATGCTCTGCTTTCGGCCCTCTTTGCCCACTTCCAAATTCTGATGGGTTTGTATCCATGGCAAAGTTCCAGGGAAGGAAAATTATGTAAGTTATTTACTGTTATGATAAATTTATCTTAGGGCCTGGAGACATGGCTCAGCTGTTGTTAAGAATAGACATTGCTCTTCCAGAAGTCCCAAGTTTGGATCCCATAACCTACATTGGGTGTGTCACCACTAACTATTATTATAACTGGCATGCATATCCTACTCAGGAAGAATCAAGAAGGAGGCCACTACGAAAGAATGAGGTTAATTTATTTGAAATTGGTATACCAGGGTCACTCTGTAATCGGGAACAGAGCGACCCCCAGGAAACAAAGCCTTGAGTTTTTATACCATTTTCATAACAGAGTTTTACAGCTTACAACCTGGGCTGGTTACACTTTACTGCGATTCCAAAAAGAGTGGGGGGCCTGGGCTGCGGCCCAGGCCTGGCCTGCTGTGGCTCTCTCTCTCCCTGGTGGCAGGGGGCCTGGTGCTGAGGCCCAGGTCTCTCTCTCTCCTCCTAGGGCTGGCCTGTTTGCTGCACGGTGCCTCAATTAAAAGGGAGGCAATGTATGAATGAGTTATTTTATTGTAGGAAGGGGAAAGTTGAGTAGAGAGAAGGAAAGGAGAGGAAGGAGAGAGAGAGAGAAAGGAGAAGAGGGAGAAGAGAAGAGAACAAAGAGCAAAGAAGAGAGAGAGAGCAAAGAGGGGAGAGAGAGAGCAAGAGGGTAAGAGTAAGAGCAAGAGAGGAGAACAAGAGAGGAAGAGAGTGAGGGAGCAAGAGAGAGAGGAGGGGGCAAACCACCCCTTTTATTGTATGGGGCATGGCATACCTGGCTTGTGGTCAGTTGACTGTGTGTAAGGTCCAGTTAGAATGCTGGGAGTTTGAGGCAGTGTCTGCCTGATAGAGCACACATCTCCTGCAGGGGCAGCTGTGAGGAGTCTGGGCTGAAATTTGAGCCATGTTCTCAGGAGCAATTCACTGAACGACTTCCATCCCTCCTGAGCAGATGCTCAGTGGTTCTCCGGGGTTCAAGGTGGCTCTGCTCTACTGGACTCTGGCTGTCAGAACTGCCCCACACTTTACAACATGGGCTGGTTACACTTTATCTTGTTCATTGTTCTTTAGTTTCTATTGACCCTTCTCCTCCCGGTTAGGATAAGACACCTGTGACACGCAGAAGGGGTCGGGGAGATCTGCTCTCCCGGGGGATGTCTCCTGGAAGCGTGTATTCCTTGAGGATGAGTTTTTGCTCTGTAAACTCCTCTAAAACCCCTTTGTTTTAAGAATAAGTGGACTTCCTTGCTTTCTGGTATCTTTATGGGGTATCTCCATTTTTTACATTTCTACACTATAACTACAGTTCTATGTGGAACTGTAAAAGGCAGCCTGTTCTCTGGTTGAGCTAGATTTAAACCCCGGAGACCCAGCAGGTGTTCCTGCAAGGGATGGAAGGTGTTTGCCATGCCCTCAGACACCAGGCTCATGACATGAGGTCTCAGCTCCAGGTCCCTGGTATTCTGCCTGAACTCCACCCCCACAGTTACCTGGCAACAGCCAGGTAGGCCTGGGCCACTATAAAAGGGGCTGTTTGCCCTCTCCTCCCTCTCTTACTCTTGCCTCTCTCTCTTGCCTCTTGCTTCCTTGCTCTCCCCCTTCTCTCCATGTGGTCATGATCAGCCTCTACTTCTCTACCCTCTCCCTCTCTCTGCCTTTCTATGCCCTCTTAGCTCCCCTTCCCAGATACTCCTCCTTGCAAAAGGTATTTAACTTCAGACCTGCCCTGAGAAAGTGGGGTATGGTTTTACTTATCACAACTCTCCACCATAACCACTCATCACAACTCTCCACCTTAAAACCATGGACTGTCTCTTCTCATCAGGATGTGCTGAGCTGGAGCAATGCAGCAGGTCTTCCTCTAAAGAACCACATGTCTAATCTCCTGTGGGAGGCCTCTCTGTGCTTCCAGACATGGCCTCCACTTAAGCCAAGTTGCTGCCTGAGCAAGGCAAAGAATCTCCTCCCCGCAGGAACCAGCCATAACTCTCTTTGTGTCCTTTTCCCTTTTGCCCTGGGCTAGAGACAGCCCAGTGGTGCCCTTACTCCATTCTCAGTTCTTCTGTAGCATTCAGTGGAGTCTGTGGTGCCCAAGACTGAGATCCTGTCATCCTTGGCCTCCATTAGGTCCAGGATCCCTGAGCCTGACTCCCATAGTTCCATGGGGACCTCAGATTGCACTTCTCTATCCCTGAAGCAGCTTCCTGTGGCTTCTCATAGCCCAAAGCCCTCCTGGTCGCAGAATGGGTTCTAAGCAGTCAAACTTCCCTTATCATGAGTGGCCCTAGTCCTGTGGTGAACGGGAAGCTGGATACCACTTTAACCCACAGTTCCAGGGGATCTTAGACCCGCCTCTGGCTTCTGTGGGAGCTACATGTGTATATACCCATATACAGATGCATACATAAACATGGTTAAGATGAAAGTCCTGTTTTTAATGATGGAGTTTTATTGTATAACCATGTTGGCAACTTTTTCTGCCTCCTCTTCCATAGGGTATCCTAAGCCCTGAGGAGAGTGCTTTGATGGAGAAACATATTTAAAGTTCAAATGTCACTCATTGTTTGTCTAAGGTCTGGTTATGGTTCTTTGTCTTTGTTCTCAACTGCTGCAGGAGAAAGCTTCGCTGATGCTGGCTGAGCAAAGCACTTATGTATGAATACAGCAAAATGTCATTAGGAGTAATTTTATTGCTAATTGCTAGTTTTTTATACTTTTAGTACTGTAGTATTTTGTTTCACCCTAAGTCTCTTACCTATCTATTCTTAGTTATTTTCACTCAAGCAGCATCAAGTATGGATTTCATATCCTGGGATTGATTTTAAGTTGAATTAGTTATTGGTTCATTACTCCCATAGCTTTGAGATACCATTCTCCTAGCATATCTAGTATGCAGGACACCAATGAATATCAAACGCATTGTTGTTGTTGTTGGGTTGGTATTTATGTTTCTCTTCTTGATTATGTGCCAAGAATCTTCCTGTAGTAAAAACATCAGCACATATTAGTGAAGGCTCTATATCTGAGGCACCTCCGCAGCTTCTCTACATTCAATGAGCAGTATACATACTGTTTTCTGCAATGGAGCCTTGCCTTCAATTTGTGGAGACTACCCAATGGCATTGGCAACAGCCTGGGTGTTTTGTGGTTCATATAGGATCCATTTGGCTAACAATTGAAATAGGTGTAACATTTTCCCCTGAGACTGGAAGCTTTATTTGGTAACAAGAGATGGCCAGTTGGGGACTCCATTATTATCATATCTTCTCCATTATTTTGCTGTTTTATTTATATTGCCCCCATACATGTATATAATTTAAAAAGATTATACTGTATTAGTTTGCTACACTACCCTTCAAATGATCATTTAGCAGTATTTCTGTGTTCCTTCCCTTGTCCAATTTTCCTGTGTCCTTTCTCACTTTATCCTCCCATTGAGTCTCACCCATCTATTCATTAGAGTAGTCCAGATTTGCATTTTCATGATAGTTAAAGATGTCAAACCTTTTTAAAAGTGTTTCTCAGCTGTTTGTTTCCTCTGTAGAGAATTCTGTTTAGATCTATACCCCAGTTTTAAATTGGGTTATTTGTTACTTGTTATCTAGTTTTTTGAGTGATATATGTATTTTGGATATTAATTCTCTATCAGATGTGTAGTTGCTAAAAACTCTTTTCTCATCAGTAGGCTGCCATTTTGTCCAAATAATGGTATATTTTACAAACAGCCTTTCAGTTTCATGAAATTTCATTTATTAATTTTTTAACTTAGTTCAGAAAGACTTTTTCTGTGCCTGTGAATTCAAGGTTATTCCCCACCTTCTCTTCTATCAGGTTTACTGTACCTGGATTTATTTTGTAGCCTTTAATCCGTTTGGAGTTGAGTTTTATGCAGGGTGATAAGTATGGATCTGCTTGGTTCTTTTACATGCAGTCATCAAATGTACTCAGCAACATCTATTGAAGATGCTGGGTTTTTTTTTCACCTGTTTCAATTTCCTGCTTCTTTATAAAAAAATTAGTTGAACAAATGTGTGTGGATTTACTTATGAATTTTCAATCTGATTCCACTTACCAATGTATTTGGTGTTGTCCCAATACAATGCTGTTTTTATTATTATAGCTCTGTAAATTGAAATCAGGGAAGGATGAGACTTCCAGGAATTCTTTTATCAGTCAGGAGTGTTTTTGCTATGCTGGGTTTTTGTTTGTTTGTTGTTTGTTTTGTTTTGTTTTCTGTTGTCATATGAAGCTGAAAATTGTACTTTAAAGGTCTATAAAGGATTGTCTTCATGTACATAATGAGAACTACATTGACTCTGGAAATTACATTTAGTAGGATGGCAAATTTACTAAATTAATCCTACCAATACATGAGAAGGTATAGGTTTGTATGAAAATGACACCCATGAGCTCATACATCTGAATACTTGGTCATCATGGAATAGTACTATTTGGAAGGTATTAGAAAGTCTGGGATTTTTGGAGTAGGTGTAACCTATTGGAAGAAAACATGTTAATGGGGATGAGCTTTGAAATTTCAAGGGCCCAAGACAGGCTCAGTAGCTTTCTTTCTTCATATTGCCTAAGGACCCAGATATGGAACTCTCAGCTACTATTGTATCAGCATATCTACATACATTCTGCTGTTTCCTGCCATGATGACAATAGACTAAACCTCTGAAATTGTAATCAAGTCACAACTAAATACTTTCCTTTATAAGTGCTTCAGTGGTCATGACTTCTTTTCAAGGAGTAGAATACTGATTAAGATAGAAGTGGTGATCTTTCCATCTTCTGATATCTACTTAATGTCTTTCTTCAATGCCTTAAAGGTTTTATCATATAAATCTTTCACTTTCTTTCTTTGTTAGAGATACCTCAATATTTAATATTTAATATTATTGTGAAAGGTATTGCTTCCTTGATTTCTTTCTCAGTTAATTTGTCATTTGTATATAAGATGGGTACTGACTTTTGTGAGTTATTTTTATATCCTCCTACTTTGCTGAAAGTGTTAATCATCTGTAGGAATTTCTCAGGGGAATTTTTAGGGTTATGTATGTGTAAAATCATATCATCTGCAAATAATGACACTTTGATTTTTTTCTTTCTAATTTGTATCCCCTTGATCTTATTCAGCTGTCTTAGTGGTCTAGCTTACTTTAAGCTCTATATTGAATAGGTTTGAAGAGAGTGGACATCATTATCTTGATCCTGATTTTAGTGGAAATATTTTGATTTTTGGGTTGGTTTGTATATGCTTGGCCCAGGGAGTGACACTATTAGAAGATGTGGCCTTGTTGGAGTAGGTGTGTTACTGTGGGTGTGCGTTTAAGGCCTTCATCCTAGCTATCTGTAAGTCAGCAATCTGCTAGCAGCCTTCAGATGAATATGCAGAAGTCTCGGCTCTACCTCTACCATCCTGCCTGTATGCTGCTAAGCTCCCACCTTTATGATAATGGATTGAATCTCTGAACTTGTAAGCCAGCCTAAATTAAGTGTTGTCATTTATAAGACTTGCATTGGTCATGGTGTCTGTTCACAGCAATAAAACTCTAAGACAAGTTTCTTTCCATTTAAGTTGATTTGGTCGTGGGCCTTCCATGGGTTGATTACCTTGATTATGCGGAAATGTGTCTATTGCATCTCTAGTGTCTCCAGGACTTTCATTTGTTTACATGGTGGTTTATTTTTATCAATTTATATAGGTTGAACTATTCTTGTATCTCTGGAATTCATTCTCCTTGTTCATAGCAGATGGTTTTTTTCATGTGTTCACTTTGATTTGGTTTGCAAATAATTAGTTTAAAGATGTATGCCTATGTTCATAAGGGAAATTGGTATATAATTCTTATGGAATTGTTTATATATAGTGTCCTTTCCTGTCTCCTCTGCTTTGTTTTGGCTTAAAATACGTTTTTGTTAGATATTAAAATGGCTATATCATTTTATTTCTTAGGTTCATTGACATAGAATATCTTTTTCCATTCTTTTACTTTGAGGCTATGGCTCTATGATGTTAAGGTGTGTTTCTTGGATGCAGCAGGATGGATCCTGTTTTTCCACCCATTCCATTAATTTGTGACTTTATATCAATGATATGAGGAAACTGTAAAATGTTTATTTTCTTTTTTCTTATACATCTGGTTAAATTTCTCAAATGAACTGTAAGTCTTCAACCTGGAATTTCAAAGTTGGCAGCTTCTTTTATTTTATTATTCATACTTTTCTTTTTACCATATATCTTGGTCACAATTTCCTTCCTCTTCCCAGTCCCTCAACTACCACCCCACATCTCTTCCCATCTGGATCCACTCCCCTTCTGCCTCTCCTTAAAAAAGAACAGACTACTAAAAGATTAAAAAAAAGCCAACAAAGGTACAGCAAGAAAACAGGAACAACAAAAATTACATCGACTTGAACTATGCAAATCAATAGAAGAAAGAAAACTCAAGAGTAGACATTAGAAAAAGAAACAAACTCATTAATATACTCAGAAATCCTATAAAATCATTAAACTGGAAGCAGAAATATGTACACAGAGGAATCAGTGCAGAGCAGTGGAAGCTCTATGCTTACTGTTCCAATCTCTGTCAACTCACATGAGTCCTACCCAGCTACTCCAGAGGCTTTAGAAGGCCTTAATATCCAGACATCCTCTATTCCCCTGGTTCCCACACTCTTCACCTCTTCCTCTATGGGGTTCCCCACATTCATTTAGAGCTGTCCAGCCATGGGTCTCTGCATTCATTCCCATCTGCTTCAGAAAGAAGTCTCTCCAATGACAAAGGTATCACTCCATTAGTATAGCAGAACATCACTGGGATTCATTTTACTACCATTTTCTTTTTCCTTCTTTCCTTCCTTTCTTCCTTCCTTACTATCTTTCTTTCTTTCTTTCTTTCTTTCTTTCTTTCTTTCTTTCTTTCTTTCTT
>JADRCD010207862.1:48318-78410 GCA_019843815.1 Montemys delectorum | reverse complement strand
CTCTCCATACCCTATATCTGAAAGATTATATTAAAGTACCAACATGAGTTAGATGGTACAGAGCTATCGTGTCATATCACATAAAAGAAAAAGAATTAATTCCTTCCTTGGGGACTGTGTACTCAGTTCAACGGATGGCTGTGAGCCTCTACATCTGTATTAGTCAGGTATTGTCAGAGCCTCTCAGGAGATAGCTATATGCTTGTCCTTCCTTCAGTCTCTGCCCAGAGCTCCCAGGGAGTAAACCACCAACCAAAGAGTACACAAGGAGGGACTCAAGGCTTCAGCCACATATGTAACATCACTGAGAGGAGAGGTCCATGGTCTTGTGAAGGCTCAATGCCCCAGTGTAGGAGAATACAAAGGAAGTGGAAGTGAGTGAGTTAGTGAGAAGGAGGAGGGGGGAGGAAGGGATAGAGAGGTTTTGGAAGGGAAAATGAGGAAAGGGGATAAATTTTGAAAGGTAAATGAAGAAAATATGTAGTAAAAATATAAAAAATTAAAAAATAAAATAAAAAATATTGCCAATTTGTTCTCCTGTTTAAAAAAAAAAAAGAAAAAGAAAAAGAATTAAACAAAAACAAGGTGCATCTGAGGATGAGAAACCTTAGAAAGTTTAAAGGAATTATCAGAATGAATTCTTTGAAGACTTCACTACTTCTCGGCTTTTCTCGAGATGTAAAACATTTATATTTCACAATAAAGTTTCACAGTCCCATTTTAATTGCATCTTATCTCATACGTCGGGCTTGGCTGAGCTTCAGAGTTTACTAATTTGTGTTCGGTGTCCTAATTATCTGTGCACTGTGCTGACATGCTGCAGACTGGAGCCAACCCTTCACATTTGGTCAGCTTCTCTTGGAAGGTAAATATGGGAGGCATAACTGAACGAGAAACCCCAAATATTTTTTTAGTTGAAGCCAAGTAATCTCAACAGATGTTTATTTTTTATTTGTTTGCTTTTAATTAGATCAAGGATATAAAATCCCATTTGTTCAAAGTTGGTCTTAATTGCACTTCCTCAAATTTATTTTTCCTGATTTTATTTTCCTACACTTAAGCAGTTTTGTGATAATACACAGTGGTATTGTTGGCTTTTATCTGCTTCCTACAGTTTAATTTTATACATGACTTTCACATTAAGGAATCTGATTTTTTTCCTTATGAGTATTTATTATTTCTCTGCTCTTTTCACTGACAGAAAACCTTCCCACATTTATAGAAGGTAAACTATAGCAGTCAATATCCAATTTAATAAGATGTACCTAATTATATCACTATGCACAACCACTCTATATGTTCACATTTCTGACTAATAAAATTACATATCCTGGTGCAGATAGGACATTTCTAGCAGAAAGTCATGGGTGATCTATTATTCTAAGCCATTTCTATTGGTATAGCTAATAAAAAATGGCATATCTATATTTCTAAAGTCTCAAGAAATAAACTCATGTTCCTACTGACCATATCTCCAGGCTGTGGCAGGTGCTATGCACTACCCACTGTTCACCAAAATATATTCCATGTCCTTCTACGGAAAATGAAAATTTACCCATAGCTCTTCAAGGATTCTCAGAAAATAATTAGATCATTCTTTTATTAACATAATTAATTCTTGGTCCTATGTCATCATGTTTATATTCAATGCAGTTTCATTCAGTATCATAATGACCTAAGCACACTGAGATAACTGGGAGGATGGGGAGGATGATGTGCTTCATAGTGAGGCAGAAATGACTCCCATTTGAGCTATACCATCTGTGACTCTGGACAAATTACTTAAACTTTCTAGGGTCTCCTGACATCATCCAAAAACATGAGCACAGTGCAATCTTAGAACTATTACTGAGAAGATTTATGTATGTGTGTGTGTATATATATGAATGAGAATATATATGTGAATGAGAATATATATGAATGAGAGTAGTTTCAAAATTTTCTTCTCAGCAGAACATTTTCAAAAATGAAATTACATAAAAATTTATGTGCATAAATAGAACTTTGGAAGCAAATTAAAAGTCATTTGACTTGACAAAAAAAAGTGGCATGGTTGAATTATTAGCCTATAATTGAAGTAAAAAAAAGATAAGGAAATATTTCAAGTTCTGAATTTTAGAAAATGACATTGGCATATTTATTCAATATTCTTTTTATTTGTTGTTTATTTTTATTTATGCTAATGTGGCAGCTATATAACTGCAGATATCCAGGAAAGACTGAGGAGAGAGGTATGGAGCTGGCCAAACTGGAATTACAGCTGTTGTTAGCCATCCCATTTCCTATATAATGTCCTCTTCAGGAGCAAAGAAAAGTCATTTCTCCAGACCTCACTGAGTTCCTTTATGAACACAGTACCATGTGCTCAATACTGTCATAAATGTTGAAGAATCAGGTGTAAAAAGACCAAAACAAATCCATCCCATTTATGTTCATTCAAATATAATTGAAAATTAGCAAATGTTCTTATGAGATCTAATAGAGATGTAGACTCTTTGGTGAAAATAGAAATGAAGTTATGTGATAAAATGGAGATAACAATTAGAAAAAATGAAAAACAATACTTGAGAAACAGTGAGAGTTGAGTAGAACCTCTTCAAGACAGCAGTATGTTAGTAGGCCACCATTCATACTACGCCCGCCTTCCTTCAACGCAATGGAGTTCAAGAGTTTGTGTCACAATTAGAATCTTACAGAAAGTGGTCTAGCTGGATATGTGAACAATTAGATAATTCTTTTTAAGATTTACCCTTTCTTTTAATTATATGTATAAGGATCTATCTGTGTGAGGATATATGCACAGGTAAGTTTGGATGCTCATGGTAACTACAGGTATTGGATCTCTCTGGAGTAGGTGTAAGGCAATTGTAATACACACAATATGGATCATCCACAAACTTGGGTCATCGGCAAGGGCGTATGTACTCTGAAATACTGAGCTGCCTTTCCAGTACAATGAGAAGAACATTCTGGAAAATCATTTTGAATCTCAGTATGGAGCCTTTTATTTTATTTTATTGAAAATAGATTCTTTTGTCATACAATATATACTGATTACAGTTTCTCTCCCTCTACGCCTCCAAGTTTCTCCTCTCCCATTCAGACACACTCCTTTCTATCTCTTATTGGGAAAGAATGGGCTTTTAAAATATAAATAAAACAAAATAAAGAAATATAAAACATAAATTATCAGATTAAACTAGGAGAAGACAAACCAGCAAAAGGCAAAGAGCCCAAGAGAAGGTATAGAAGAGAGCCACTCATCTGCACACTCAGGAACCCCATAGAACACTAAACTGAAAGCTGTAATATATTTGCAGAGGACCTGGTGCAGACCCAGGCAGGCCCTAACCTGCTATTTCAGTCTCTGTAAATTCATACAAGCTTTGAAGATTTTGATTTAGAGGCCATTATTTTCTTGGTGTCCTCCATCCTCTCTGGTTCTTTCATTCTTTCTGACTCTTCTTCCATGGGATTTCCTGAGCTGGGAGGAGAGGGTTGGGGATTCAACAAGACATCCCACTGAGAGCTAACTGTTCTATAGTTGTTTAGTCTCTCTTTGTGTCTGATTCATTGTCTCTGTCTCTCCTGTATCCATGTCTATATGTCTGTCTGTCTGTCTGTCTGTCTGTCTGTCTGTCTATCTGCCCCCTCCTACTGCCAATCTCCACTCTTTCTCCCACACCCTCTCTCTTTTATTTTGTGTCTTTCTCTCTCTAAGTAACGCTTGGCTGTAGGTCTCTACACTTGTTCCCTTCTGCTGCAAGACCATGTTTCTCAACTGATAGCTTAACAAACAAGCCATTGATCTCTGAGTGTATCATTTTATCACTAAACTAGACCTACAGAGTGCCTCCCTGAAACAAAGATGCTAAATCATAGTGATGAAGGCTCTATGTAGATATAGGCTCAACTTCTCCATGTTCATGAGTTGTGTAAATGTTGTTTTCAGCAATGGGGCCTTGATCTCAGTTTCAAGAGAACAACCTATTTTCATGGCAACAGAATTGTGTGTATGGGGTTTTCCATGGGATCCTCTAGTTAAGAACTCCATTAAATCTAACCAAATTCCTGGTGCTGGAAGCTTAGGCTGGTAACAAGAGTTGACCAGGTGGGGATTTGTCTAACATGTTGCTTTGTGATTTCATTTAGATTGTGTATATATATATATATATATATATATATATATATATGGATATATATATATATACATATATATATATACACACATATACATATATATACATATATATGTATATATATACACAATATTATATATATATTTATTGTTCACACACACATATATATGTATATGTGTGTGTGTGTTTGTATACACATACATACATTCATATATTTGAGGAATTTTCTACTGTATTAGGTTTTTATAGTCAATTTTATTCCTCAAATACTACCCTTTTTAGATGTCTCTCCCCATATTCCCTCTTTCAACCTTTCCCCTTCCTTCCTTTCCTTTCTCCTTCCTCCCTTTCTAAACTTGATCCTCCTCTTCTAGGCCCATATTCACCCATAATTATCTATTTTCCTTTCCTAAAGAAATTTATCTCTACCGTCTAGCCTTTTAATCTATGCCTACCCTCTGTGGTTCTGTGGCACATAGCTTGGTGATCATTGACTTAACAGTTAATATATACATATAAGTAAATACATACCATATTAGTCTTTATGCAGCCACTGTGGGAACACTGGATGTTCCTCAGGATGATGGAACTCAGTCTACCTCAAGATCCAGCTAAGCCACTCCTGGGCATTTACCTAAAGGATATACAATAAAGACACTTGCTCAAAAATTGCTCAACAATGCTCTATTTATAGTGTTAAGAAATTAGAAACAACTTAGATGTCTCCCAACAGAACCATCGGTAGAGAAAAAAATTGCTGCACTCATACAATGGGGTATAACTCAGCTGTTAAAAAAATGACATCAGTATATTTGAAGGTAAAATGGATAGAATTGGAAAACAAAATCTTCCTGAGTGAGTTATCCCAGCCCCAGAAACTTTTGCTTTAATTAAATTATAATTTCAAAGTGACTTCCTCCATTTTCTCTCTCCAATCAATACCTTTCATACCCTTCTGAAATTTATAGTGCCTTATTCTTTAGTTTTTACTGATACATATATAAATAAATATATAAACACAGCCTGCTGAGTCTGTTAAGTTTTTATCATATATCTATACATAATACATATATATGCACATATATACATGTGTATATATGTATATGTATATATGTATATATGTGCATATATACATGTGTATATATGTATATGTATATACGTATATATGCTTTTAGGGCTTACCATTTGGTATTTATCTTAGAGTTTCTATTGCTGCAACAAGGCACCATGACAAAAATGTTGAGAACGAAAGGTCTTATTTGACTTATACTTCCATATCATTGTTCATCACTGAAGAAAGTCAGGACAGAAACAGTGCAGGAGGATTCAGGAGCTACTGTAGAGGTCATAGAGAGGTGGTGCCTACTGCGTTACTCTCCATGGTTTTCTTAGCCTGATTCCTTACAGAACACAGGACAACCAGGCAATGAATGGCACCAATACAATGTGGCGTTTCCCATCAATCACTAAGTAAGGCAATGCCTTACAGCTGGATCTTGTAAAGGGCTTTTCTCAATTGAGGCTTCTTCTTTTCAGGTATCAAGTTGACATAAGACTACCCAACACAGTATTGCAAATAGGCAATTAAGGACATTCTTCCTGGAGAAGGCTAGTTTGTATAAAGATTTTGGTAGATGATAATTTATAATCAAATAAAAATGACACACACAATTAATTGCTGAGTATAATGATAAAAATACTCCGTGTTCCAAATGCCTTCCCCTGAGAGGATGAGTGGATCCACTTCAGAAGATTACCCAATGGCCTGTTTTAGCATTCCAAAAGAAATGAACAACATACAATTATACTATTCTTACTAATACAATAAAAGAAATAAACATTGTAAATAGCAACTAAATATAATAGCTCACTCTAACATTAAAAATAAATGAAAAGTAAAGTTGTAAATAAAACATGTATATTTAATTAAACTATGAATTCACATTACTAAACAAAACAAGAATGTGCTGACCATAAAGTACAGGATATAAATCTGGCAAGTGTGGGACCCCACTCCCAGTACCAATATGTCTTAGTCAGGGTTCTCTAGAGTCACAGAATTTATGGTAGTCTCTATGTAGTAAAGGAATTTATTGATGACTTACAGTTTGTAGTCCAACTCCCAACAATCAACTCCCAACAACGGTCAGCAGCAGCTGTGAATGGAAGTCCAAAGATCTAGCAGTTGCTCAGTCCCACAAGGCAAGCAGTCGAAGCAGAGAGAGAGCCTTCTTTCTTCCAATGTCCTTATATAAGTCTCTAGGAAAAAGTGTGGCCAGGTTAAAGGTGTGTACCATCACACCTTTAACCCTAGATGACCTTGCTTGAACTCATAAATCTTCCAGTCTTAATCTTCTAGGATTCATAGCCACCATGCCACCACACCCTTAATCCCAGATGATCTTGAACTCATAGAGCTTTTTATGTTAATCCTCTGGGATTCATAGCCACTATTCCTCAAGGTCTCCATGCCAAGATTCAGGTCAGAAACTTGTATCTCTCAGCCTCCAGATTAGGGCCACAGGTGAGCCTTCTAATTCTGGATTGTAGTTCATTTCAGACATAGTCAAGTTGACAACCAGAAATAGCCACTACAAGGTCCTTTTAAGAAAATAACAATAAATTTCCTTATGCACTCACAAAAGAGTGCATATATTTTATTTAAATTATACAAATTTGTGAAATAATATTACCGTGTTTATCCAAAATAGTCATATATATTGATTTACAAATTTTAAATTTTCATGTAATAGAAATATTTTTAAAAGAAATATAACATTTGCTTTTATATCAGCAAAAACAGACATTTTTAAAGAACTCAAAAGTCTTTCAAAAAGCATTTTTATTCTGAAATGTTAGAGAGCCAGAAATCTGGAAAATTACACATGAGAAGCACATTTATGTAAAGTCTCATGGTGTATATACTCTGTGTAAATACTCATGGAGAATTTAGTTATCTATTTTCAGTGTTCCCACTACTTTCTTCCAGTATAATTGTTTCTCATTTCATCACCATATCATTTTCCCTATTTATTTATTTTATTTATTTATCCTCCTGATCGCACCCCTTCTCCTCCCAGCCCCCCATAGCCCCTTATCTCTTCTCCTCTAATAAAAATGGAGTCCCCTCTTTGGTGCCCACCCACCCTGTCACATCAAGTCACTCCAGGACTGGGTACATCTACTGCCACTGAGAGAAAAGGCAGCCTAGTTAGCGGAACAGGATGTTATGATCTTCAGAAGGACTATATCAGGCCAAACAGTTCCATGTGAGGTTTACTGGGAGAAAGAGAAGGGCAAGGTGGTGATGGAAAGAGAAGGGGAGAAGAGAAAGAGAAAGAGATCAGGAGATCCTTTCTTTATATATGGGTGATGACATAATCACAGGTAAAGGTGGGAGGTGAGCTAAGTGGATTCTGGGAATATGGTGGCTGTTGCCTTGGCAACAGGTGTTCAAGTCCTGCCTATGTGATGTCACAGGTTTCAGAGGTCCTGATACCAACACAGGATCCACAGGCAGGCGACAGATTTAAGGGAAGCCGAAGCGCCAGGTCTGGCCCGGGTATACTCTTTGTTTGGTGGTTCAATCTCTGGTTGCCACCAAGGGTGCAGATTAGTTGACTCTGTTGGTCCTCTTGTGTAGTCCCTATTCCCTCTGCATTCCTCAATCCTTCCCCCAACTCTTCCTCAATACTTGCTGAGTTCACACTAATATTTGGCTATAGGTCACTGCATCTGTTACAGTCAGCTGCTGGGTGGAGCATCTCAGAGGACAGTTAAGGCAGGCTCCTGTCTGCAAGCTTAACAGAGTATGTGTTAATAATGTCAGGGATAGGTTCTTGCCCATAGGATGGATCTCATGTTAGGCCAGTCATTGGTTGAAGATTTACTCTGTCTTTGCTGCATATTTGTCTCTGCACTTCTTGTAGACAGGACACATTTTTGATTAAAGGTTTTGTGTGTGGGTTTATCACCTTATCTCTTAAATGTCATTTTTTATTTTATATGTCACTAATTTAAAAATGGACATGGGCAAAATACCTATGCTTTTTAATTTTGACATGTGTTCTGTTTCTTAATGTTTTTAATGAAAAAGTGAACATTTTTACTTATGTATATACTTTATAAATATTAATCTTGGTAATGATGGAATATAATATGTACCTTCCTTGGTGATAACAACATGAACTAATACAATTTATTATCTTCAAGTACTTTTATAATTGTCTAGGGACTGATTTAAGCTGCTAACCGTTTGATTGTAACTCCACTGTGTTTCAGTTTTAGACTTTACTGAATATATTGCTGAAATCAGAACTCACAGAGAACAAGCATCATCGATAAAAATTGAAGCAGTGGCCCATATCATGAGGAGAATTCTGCAAGCTTACTCATTGTTTCTATAACACTTTGCAATAACTCTTGAAATCCAATATACAAGTTTCTTTACCATACTCAGTTTTTCTTCTCAACAGATTGAAGTGTGTACCTTTTATTTCTTGCTCAAGTAATCATTTTTTAGGGAAAGCGTGTTTGGGAAATATTATGTATAATAAACGAAATCATGTAGACATAAAAAATTTCAAAAAAGATAAATAAACATTATGGTTTAAATTTTTCTGCATTGGGAGTTATTTCCATTTAATTTAAAGTATTTTTTTAAATTATTTCTGTTTCAGCCTGTGTTAAGTAGGTACATATGTTGGTGTGTGCACGGGGACATGTGTGACTAGGTATGCTTACATATCTGTGGTTTGTTCATGTTTGTGTGGAGGCCGAAGGCCAACTTTAGATGTTCTTTCTCTGGCACTTGGGAGCAGGATCTCTCCTTGGTTTGGTACTTTCCAAATGACACAGACTGGCTAACCATTGAGCCCCAAGGATGTTCCTGACTACCTCCCCCAGTGACATTAAAAGCATGGCCTTTTTTTAAAAAAAGTGGGTTCTGGGGATGCAATGCAAGTTCTTGTGTTTGCAGTTGAAGCATTTCACCAACTGGAATATCTCACAAATTCTTAAAACATCTTTTTATGGTGAAGTGGCAAAATATGGGTTCAGTTTGATGAGTTCACCTTGATAAAATATTCTTGAAAACACTTGTCACAGAAAAGTACTTTTGTTTTTTATTTTTTTTAATATGGATCTACTTGAAGCTCACCAACTCATTAATATATATTTCCCCAAATAATCAATGGTCTCATGTCTGGAACAAAGGGTATTTTAAGTTAAATACTCTGTTTTGAAAATGCAGACATTGCTGGACTGCTTCAGAAATAGGTCATTAGCTTTTATCGCTTTTGCTTAGCTGATCACAGACTTCTTTCAATGCCTTCCTTAGAGGTTTGTATTTGCAATAGATATACCAAGTCTATAGTCTTCTCTATTGTATATTCAATTTCAGAACACATTATTGTTCATAATCCTCTCTTCTTCAGTTAGCAGCACCCACACTGGACAGGATACAGCCACATTTAATTCTAGTTCCAGAAAATCAAATGCCTTTTTGGGTAAGGCAGACACATGGTACCTATATAGACAAGCTGGCACATGTTCACATGGGTGTGTGTGCCCACATACAAGCACACCGATAGACAGACAGACAGACAGACAGATAGATAGAAAAATTAATAAGTAAAAATAAAACCATGTGTATCACATAAGATGCAAAATAATTGGTCAGTGTTAGGAGGGAATGTTTTATCTAGACAATGGAAAGAATATCTGAAAGGTGTAGGGAGTAAGCAAGTAACAGTTAAGCCAATTCTCAAAATAAGATTTCATACCCTGGAACCACACCAACTGTGCATCACAGTTCAGAAGTTGACCAGTTGGGTCCCTAAGCAGCTTTCATCTCGGTTTAATGGCTGATATCATTGCTCACTTATTCTATTATTATGTAAGATGAATCTGAAAACTTAAAGTCTTGAAGACCGACAATATTGTTTAGTGTGTGTGTGTGGGTTGTTGCTGTTGTTGTTGTAATTGGTGTTGTCTTGAAATTCATTTATAATAATTACTCAACCTTAAAAGCAGTAGGGGACTCTGAGTGCCCAGCCATGCCACTTTCATAATTTAACAACTTGTCCAGATTCATAGAGTGATAACCATCCATGAACACAACTATTATCATTAAGCAAATAAAATCAGCCACTCATATAATAAATGAATTATTGTTCAAGTATACCTCAGTTGAGGCACCTGAAGATTGAGAATTATGTGTGAGCCAATGTGGTTATGATTGTATATATTCCAGAGGCTGGAAAGGTAGCTCAGCTGGCAAAGCATTTGTTAAACAGGTATGAAGACCAGAGTTTTGATCTCTAGTATCCACAGAAAATATCACATGGGCATGATGACCCAACTCATGTAATCCCAAAGCATGGGGAGCAGAAACATGGTGAATTCCTTAGAAAGTTGGCTGTGTAGATATCAGCTCCCTCTATCTCCTATGTTTGTAAATGCACCTAAACACATACATGTAAACAATCCACATATACAGACATATGAAAAAAAATATAGCTAGAAGTTTGGAAAACAGAACCTAAGGGAATGTTTTTGTCTTCGCAGTACTAGTGGTGTGAAACATTCAGTCATAAAGGAGATTCACTTTGTAAGGAAATGTTTATGAAAATGTAAACCAATGAGGCTTTTATTTCTTCCTACCAGCAATGTCCATCAAGAGAAAAGTCAGAGTGTGACAATGGGAGCTGGGCCCTAATAGCCCTGAATGTTCACTTTCATGAACACTCTATTAATTGGAAGCAAGTCTAATTCCCAGGCCATGTTCATAGTGTAAGAATCATGCTGAGCGATGAATTTTAGGGTGGGAGTTGTTGAGAACCATATTAGAGACTGTCTACAGAGTATCTAACAGTTGTTTCATTGTTTCCTACCAGAGGAGAGGCATCATGGTCCAATAATGTGATTATATGCTGGATCCATTGGTCACCAAATGCTTAAGCCCCTTTCAAGTGCTTCAGTTAGGAAAGGTGGCGAATTGGCATTTTGCATTGTGTCATTTCTATTTCATTATGAAAATAGTAGGGAAAGGGGGGCCATTTTCAATTAGAATAGATACCCAGAGTATTTTCTTATACTATCCAAACATAGAAGATAACAGTAATGTTATTCAAATGTTATATTGGCAGTCAAAGAATTTGGCAAATCTAAGTTAGCACTGAGGATGCCTGGAACAGCCGACCGTAGCCTGAGTGGACTTTTCCAGGCGCATACATAGCTGAGGCCAGCAAGAAGACCTTCATGAAGAATGATCTCTCCTTCAGGCATGAGAGGGTCCTAAGACATATGTCCTAGGGAGAGCCTCAGCACAGTAAGACAATCAGACTGGCATTTCAGTTAAGAGAAAAGACTAGAGCTGTCGCTGTATGCTCCTGTCAAGGAGAACTGTCAGGCTAAGAACAAAAGAGACTATTTCAAGAGAAGAGGAACATAAAAAAATAGGTGATGGGATAGGCACAAAGCAAAGCCAGAAGCTAGAGGATATGAAGATTGATTGTGATGAATGTCTAAATTCTACAATTTTAACTCAAAAGGCAGGTCCTATTGTCAGTGCTCTCTGTTTTTACAGATAAGCAAGCTACTGCATTAATAGACAGTGTAACTGCCCAAAGGCCAAAGCAGCTTTCCACACCCAAACTGAGTGCCAGGGTCTTTGCTTGTGATCAGAGATGAAGATGTTTTTTCCTAAATTCGAGTACCACTAAACTTTCCACCCATGCTCCCATGTGCATACAGTAATAGCAGCATCACCAAGATCCATTATTGGCATTAAAGAGTATTCCAATAGGCTCCAATTAGAGGTACCATTCCTACCAAATTCCCATCCCCCACCTCACAAAAAGCAATAGCAACAACGAAAGCCAACAGAAAACAGAAAGGACTTAGGTCACTGACCGTGTGATGGAGAGTTAAGATGTATGAAATTGTGTGTTATCACTATCTTCTTATAGAATGAATCCAGTTATTTTTGAGTGAGCCATTCATCATCATTATCAAGATACTAATTGCTCAAAGTTTGTCTGATCTTATAAATAAATAAGTAAATAAATAAATAAGTAAGTAAATACCTGGAAGTTCTTTGAAAATACCTTGTCTGTAGGTAGAAAGAACTGATCCACGGTATTCTCATTCTTTCTTTGTCTCTGTCTCTGTCTCTCTGCCTCTGTCTCTGTCTCTTTGTCTCTCTGTCTCACTGAGTGTAGGTCTGTGTGTAATCCATTTGAGTGATACCCATCCCTCAACCTATTATCATACTCCTCACTTCTCATCAATTTTCTCCTCCTTATACCTTTTCCCCATCCAATATTCGTGTCTTTTTCTTTTATATTCATTTTTGCTTTGAGGCCCACAGTGTGTCACTTCTGTGCCCACAAATATGGAGCTCTCTCATAGGACATTAGCTACTTACCAGAGATTGCTTAGCTAAAGACAAAAAGTTCCTTTCCCCTAATTTTTTTCATTAGTTTTGCTTCTTGATATTTAATGTTTTGGGGTCTTTTTATGTTTTAAACACTGGTCATGTGTCTGATATAAAGCTGGCAGAGATTTTCCTCATTCTATGGGCTGCCTCTCCTCTTGAGTGCCAGTTTTCTTTTGCTGTACAGAAGCATTTTAGTTCATTGAGTTTCGTAGACATGAGATCCCATCTCTCAGTTGTTGGTCTTCAGTCTCATTCAGAATGCTCTTGCTTACATCTCTGTTGAAGCATAGTCCTTATTTTTTTTCTGAAGTTGTAGGTCTTCAACATGCTTTTTCCTTAGTGTGTAGGTGTAAGGTATTCACACCTCTCTTCCTTCCCCTCCTCACCTACCCACTTAGAGTTCTTGCTGTCTGACAGAGAAGTGACTAAGGAAAAGAGGAAACTTGCAAAGACAGTGTATTTTGACATACCTTGAGCAGCAAATATATCAAGGTATGTGTCCACTTGATTCCCTCCTTGACCTAATTTTCCATGATATAATCTTTTTTCCATAATATAATCTCAATATCTCTGATAGGGTTGAACTTTATCAGGTCTAATCAGAGATGGGATGAAGACTCAAACTGATATCTCTAGAGGATACCTCATGCAAGAGGTGACTCTGAGAAATAAAGTAACTTCAGAGTGTAGTGCTGAGTGCTCACTATGCATACTATAAGAAATTTCAAGACAGTTTGAGGTGGGGTGATAGATGTCACAGAAGAAAAGAAAGACCAAATATAAACTATTCCCTGTGTTTTCCTCTTCCTCTCCCACAAAAGATTACTTGTTCCTTGGGAGATTGTCAATTAAACAGGAACTGAATGCATTAACCTTTTCAGTATATAATGCATCTATCAGAACAGGCTTGCCATGGCTTTACATTATAAGGCTTGGATGTGAGAAAAGCTACCCTGATGATAAACACTGAAGAAAGTGTGACCCCAGTGAGGGTTGGAGAGAGTGAATAGAATTGGTCACTTTACAAAGCTCATTCCATAAGTGCAGTTTTCACCTCATGAAGAAAACACTGAAAGTATGTGTTGGACTAGGTTTTTCCCTAAGGGAAGATTTCACTAAATAGCCTGCTATCTGTGTTTTAGCCACAATCCTCATGTAGAGCACTTTATTGCTTCTGCATTTTCACCTTCACCATTTCAGATAATCATCACAACAGGCTGACAGGAAGAGAGGGAAAGAAAAGCTCAAAAATTAAAAAGGAGAAAACCAGAAACTGGTGGTGATTGTGTCCTTTCTACATGTCAGTCTCTGTTTGTTGCACATATTGTTGCACTTATAATTTTTGCAAAAAACACCATTAAGAAAAGGTAAACATCCTATGCATTGCTGGGGCTTTCATGGTGACATGCTCAGATACAAGAAGGATAACACCTCTCTTGTTTCAGACTTTGCTTGAGGTGATACAAAGCACAGTATCTCTGAACTCACTCATTAAAGAATAGTCCTGCTCCCTGATGAATGTAGTAACTGGTATGATATGTGTTCATTTCCACATGTCACCTCTTAGGGTAAGAGCAGATAGGTGTACATGAAATATTACTGATGGTAAGTTACAAATGACGTTTCCTTAAAGATCTCTTTTGGCAAACCTATTGGGACCATTTGCAGTTGTTGTCACCTTTGTTTACTGAAGGACTTGAGATCATATTGCAGAATATCACTGTGTGAATGGATAAGGATACTGAATCTGACTCTGAAAAGCAGGGCAGAAAGTAACCATGGTGTCCATGGAACCCAAGATACCCAAAAGGAGTTAGAGAGTTGTGAAATTTATTTGGGGACAGGACTTCTGTGGCAATAGAACAAAAAATAAAATAAAAGCTGAGTCAGATCAAGATACAGATATGACCCACATAGCAGGAAAATGGAAGGAGAAGAAATTCTAGAGGAAGAAGTTTGGAGGACATCTCAACCAGTCTGGCTGTGGGACTACAGCAAACTTCCCCTGATGTAGGAGACTCCATTAGGGCAGAAATGGTCAGATCAGAGCACTGGACCATTGATTTGGATCATCTGGTTCAGCAGAGCCTTGACATGAACACTACTGGAGATCAAAGAGAATCCTCCTTGGCTATCATACCACATTATATTATACACTGTTTTATACACAAGCTCTTTTCTGTGAGGCCAGCAGCCTTCCTGACTTCCTCTATCTGGCTTGAAAGTGCTATCAATAATGTTGGCTGGGGTGGGAGAGATGGCTCTGTGGTTAGGAGCACTGGCTGCTGTTGGAGAGGACCTGGGTTTGCTTTCCAGCACCTAAATGGAAGCTCCCAACCAATTGAAACGCCAGTCCTATGGGATCTGGTGGCCTTTTCTGGCCTCCACTGGCTGGCACTACACACACATGATATGTAAGCATACATGCAGGCAAAACACCTATCCACATTAAATAAAATTGAAATGGACAATAGGAAGAAGAAGAGTGTTGGTCCTGGGTATAATTCCACAGAGAAAGCAAGAGTAGGAATGCCAGAAAGCAGGGCCATTTCTCTGCCTAAATGATAAAATAAGGTAAGGACAGAAGCTCTTAAGGTCCATTTGCATGCAAATAAGCCTAACCACCAAATCTCCCTGCTGCTGATCTGTGACTTCCTGGGGCTATGTGAGCAAATGTCTATACACTCTCTATAGGATACCAGCACTGGACCAAAGAATGAGTTTCCTTCAAGTTTAGCTTAGTGAACCAGTGAGTTTATTTGCGTGACTTAGAGAAACATAGGCGACTTAAAGACAGCTTCGTCCCCCAAAGCCCGTTGGAGTAATGCAGATTTCTGAATCTCTCCATTCACAGGCAGTTATGCTAATGGAAGTCCTCCCTTCCCCAACAGATGACATTTGTATGCCCTAAAGGGAAAGGAAAGGGATTTATTTATAGTCATGCACGGTTTAGGAACTTATGTTTTGTTTGTTTGTTTGTTTGTTGCTTTTTCTATCTGTGCCTTGTAAGATTTATTTACTCCCTGAGTCTTAAAGAGCCTCCTGGAGGATGGAATGTTTCACCTTAGAGAAAATAGCTACACGATAGCATTTTATGGCAGGATTTGTGACTCCTTAGAAAGGGGACACTGTTCAAAATTCATTCCCCCCCCCCCCCGCCCCTCGACTGACAACCTTACCTCCTGTCTTCTATCAAACTGAGTCAGTTAAGGCTTTCAATCTAGTTCTATTTGATGGTTTCACTCCAGCAAGTTGTGGTAGTTTTTCTTATGCCTGTAATGATAGTGCCCAGGAAGCAGAGACAGGAGTTTTCCTGGAGTTTGAGGCTAACCTGGTCTACCCAGTGACACCTACGGAGTGAAATCTCAGGTCAAAATAAAGTGGTTTTTATTTTTTGTTTGTTTGTTTGTTTTTGTTTGCCATTTCAAGTTCATTGGCAAATGTGCTTCTAACAAAAGCATTTCAGAAGTATTTGGTATTTACATGACAGACAGACACTACACGTCGTATATCTTAATATAAGAGACATTCTGAGAATGTCTGTAAGGAGTAAATGACTATCCTTTAAGCAACAGAGAAAGTCATGGGAAAAATATCTACAATGAAAATATGGGGTGCCTGTGAATATAGGCAGGAAGGGGTCCTAAAATTATATAGTAAAAGGAAGCTGGGAGACATCAGCTCTGGCTGGGACCTAGTAATGCATATATACTGTGCATGGAAGCATGACCTCATCTGCTGATCTTCAAAGCAGTAACCCCAAAAACAATTCTAGCAAAGTCTGGAAACTGATTAGACATGGAGAATCCTGTGCCCTGTGAAGACCTCCTAAAGTCTGAGGTTGTGGTGTCATACCTCAACATGTAAATACCCTCAGGGGTATTGGAGTGAATGTCTATGTTTGAAAACAACTAACAAAGATATGATCCTTTTCCCAGTTCCACACAGTTCCCTTTATTTGGGTCACTTGGTTGTTGGGACTTTCCTTCCTTTCCCCCCTTTAGTTCCATGGACGTCACACTCTTTCTAAAAACAAACTGTACCCTGTCTCTACACCACAATGCCTGCACACATATTAAAGATCTTCACACTTGGTATGAGTGTATGTGTGTGTGTTGGAGGGGGGGATTGTTTTCATCCATGTTTAGAAAGGTAAATAAGTTTAGTTCTTCAGTAATTCTCATGCTCTGCACTTTAATGTAACTCTATCTAGCAGTCTTTCTGAATCAATGCACCAATAATAAGGAGGTCTTAGTTGACAGATCCACAGGGAGTGAAAACCATTCACAATAGTGGCGAGAAAGGATCATCATATGTAGCTGTCTACCAGAAGAAATACAGAATTGCTTTTCTCAGGAGGAGAGCTGGAATAGATTGGGGGCGTGGTTTAATCTATTCTTCTCAACACCCGTTCTCAGTTCTCATAAAATATGGCTATAAAGCAGTCCCTCCAGGTGTGTGGATACTAAAAAACAATTGAGACATCAGGAATCATGTTTATAAACTATATTTGGATATTTCCTTTGTGTTTGTGTACCATGGTATTCATGGGAAAGCAAGAGGACAACTTGAATGAGTTGGCATTCTGCTTTCATGACCTAGGCCTCAGGGATAGAATCCTGTCACCAGGCTTGATAGCAAGCATCTACACATGTTGACCCATCTTGTTGGCTCTTCATATCATCTGTAGATGATGCTTTACTCATGAACAGGAGGTGAAATAAGATTTTAGTGGTTCAAGATAAATTCTGAATCAAGCCTTTGAGTGATGGGTATTTACATTTGGCATTTCTACTTCTCCTTTTCATGTGCTCTGCTACTTGTAGTAAAGTCTCAGCAATCTTCTTCTCTATTTGACAAACTAATCAGTGAGTTTATTATACATAGATAGAGATTTCCAGGGAATAGCCAACCAGTGTGGTACAACCACAACAAACAGTACGAGAGACCTCACAGCGATGGAGACCTGTAGGAAGAATTGCAAAATTCTATGAACTCATTCATCTATGGATTCTCCCTCTTACTAAGTCTAGGAAATACTAACAGTAATTACAGTTTGAAGTCATTTACATTGTTTTCCTGAGACCTATGGTGTGTATCTCAAATCACATTTAAAATATTCAATATTCAGGACTGCAAAAGTCCAGTTCCCAGTTTTTGGCTGAGCCAGTTCCCTAAGTTAGTTGTAGGAGTGTAACTGCTCAAATCAACGGAAGTATACTAGACATACAAAGAATTTGGTGAAGGGGGAAAATACACTCTTGAGCCTTGGGAGAGTGAATACTACCGAATGGTTTTGTCAGATCCAATTTTGGTGCTTATTTAGAAATATACTCCCCACACACAGCAACAAAGTTCCCAGGGCATATCCTAAATTGAAGGATATTTGTAATAGAAAGATATAAGCCTCCAACTCTTCCTTTTGCCAAACATTAATAAAAATCGAATTAGAAGTAAGAGCCTTGAAAGGCTACAGGCAAAAGGTTTAAGTATTTTTGAAGTGTGGATTGAAAAAGAAAAAAATTCCATCATTTTTCCCTTTCTTTGTTATATTATTATTATTAACAACAACAAAAGCAGCAACAACAACAACAAAACACTTTTCCAGAAGGTCACAAAAAAAGGCCAAATTTTTCCATACATCCTAATAAGCTAGAAAGAAGCAATCATATTTCTTTTTGCAATGCAAAGAATATATTGAAAAGATAATGAAAGGGAGCCACCATGATTAAATGCTGCTCAGCTACCCCAAACCACAATAGAGACTCTGACTCCAGTGCCCTTTTCATTATTCTTAATGAAATGCGACTTCATTTTCCCACACATTCGAAACTGTGTTCCAGAGAGTTCAAACATGTAAATGGAGCCACTCAAAAGAATCTGTCCATTCTCTGCTTCCAAAGGCCATGTGAGGACATTGACTTGTGCCAAGTGAACACATGGGAAGATGAAAAGGGGGGTTGCTGGGCTATTAACTTTCTGCTTCTTAATCTCTTTTGGACCTAACACAATCCTCATTCCATTACTGATTTTATTTTCCTCCACTCTCACGAGTACAGTTGAAACTGGTGCTGGGTTATATTTAAGCAGCTGTCATTTCAGTATAACTGCCATTTCAGAATGGCACTCCCCTAGGACCAAAGCCAAGGTCCTCACATTGCTCTTTGTGTTCAATGTTTTCCATATAGACACACATACCTCATGCTATTCCCAGGGTGCAACAGAATGCTTTTGAAGGGGTGTTGGGAGATATGAGTGATAACTCCAATGCAATATTGTTCTTAATTTTTACATTCTCTTAACCAAGAAAAATATCAAGTACATAGCCACATAGCCAAACACTTGTACTTCACTACTCTTCTATGAAAAAGGCCATCCAATCATAACAGTCTTTTACTCTGCTATCCTCCTTGCTTCCTTGATGTATTGGCCAACGTAAAGAAAATTTTACGTGATAGGATATATATATTTGTACATGTACATTTATACATATATGTATATATATGTATGTATGTAGATATATATTAGATAAGATATAGGCAATATATGTAATATATATAACCTATCACTAAAATTTTATATATATATAATTATACACTCACATATATATATACATATGCATATATATATATATATATATATATATATATATCCCAACATGGTAAACAGTGTGCAAGAGAGGCATCTGGCAAAGTCAGATTGCCCTCTACCCTAATGTTCCTGTAAAAGCATTCCTACCTAGCCTCCTGACTCTTTCCTTATTTCATCCCCTACTTCCTCTGATTTACTGTTTGTTATCATAAGAACTTACTTCTGCTGATACTATCTAGTTCATTCCAACAGCAGCTGCATAATTCCTCATTCCTCAAGTCTAAGCCTTTCTGCATACCTTCTGAGACAAGACTATCCAGTCCGCTTATTGAAAACACACACAGATACACACATGCACACGCACACACACACACACATGCACACACACAGACACACACACACACACACAGACACACACACACAAACACACACACTTATATATATGAACATACACCTCTGTAGACTGTCCCCACCCCAGATACTTGCTACATTGGGATGCCTCTCCTGGAACACCTACGTAGAGAAGCCTGACCTTGCACTCAAAACTGTAGATGTGCTTCTGTCTCTCAAGTACTGAGACTGAAGGCATGTGTCATCATGCACACCACATTTTGTCTCTTTCATTTCCTTATACAATAGTTATAATTCTCTAATCTTAGGGTATTTTTTTCTTTGTTAATTGTCTTCCTATCTACACTAGAACAGAAGGTTCACTGGAACGGGGATTTTGGTTCCATTCCCAAGTGCATCTATAGATCCTAAAATACAGCAAAACCAATTTCTCACTCATTTCTGAATTTTACAAACTGTTATCCATTTAGTTGCTTAAGATCACAGGTGAAAAAAGAAGTTGTTCAAAAATTAAACGTGATCTTTTCTCTGGTTCCCTTATGATCAAGTTGAGAAGACCAGTATTAAACATGCAGGAAACTTAATAATAAAAGACAGCTACATTTTAAAGGGAAACAGTACCAGTACACTGAATATGAGAGATGAACAATCTAGTCCTTTTATTCCAGGATGAAATGACCAATACAAGAGACATTTGTTCCCCTGTGTTAGTTTTGTAGCATAGTGGCAAGTGAAATTATCTTTTGAAATATTGTTTTGAAATTATTTTTCCAAGGATGGATTTCTTCATGTGTCTTTGAACTTTTCTTTTTGCTTCTCTACCACCTCTCAGCTTAATATTTCCAATAAAGCCAATGCACTAATTAGAATTTACATTCCTAGTGCCATTTTAAAGATATGTGAAATTCAGAATCTATAATTTTCTAACACTATATGGGCTGTATACTTAAATTTTTTCTCCTGTTTTTTTTTTCTACTTTCAAAAAAAAAATCTACACTTGAAACTTTATGTGAGGTAGCTCAAAACTTGTGCAAAGGAAAATAATTTTTTGAATTTTTAATTTTCATGGTTAGTTTTGAGACTGAGACTACTTTCAGAGTTTTGTAATTCTGAGATTCCCAGCCATACTGTAATAAATGCTTCCTAGATACATCTCCCAGCCTGCAGAATCAGTGTACTCAATATTTCTAGCTCTACAAAATTTCCAGGTGGTCCTTTATGTTCGGCAAGGCCATATCATTTTGTTAAACTCCCTCTTCTAATTTAGATAGTAATGATCTCTCTGAAACCACAGTAGTCCCAGAACTAACCTAACTCATTTTAGCCCACCCAGTAAGGCTAAAAAGGGTGAATCAGTTGACAGTATATTTTTCTTTACCTTCACCACTTTGTAGTCACTTCCTGCAACCAGCAGCAAGCATGTCCTGCAATAGGGGAGAGCTTTTGATGCCATTTCTTTTTCCTATTTGATCACCCATAATTATCCGTAGTCTGTAAACAGATGCTCTCAAGTTTCTCAGTCTGAAGACAGATGTTGCTTCTCAGATTAAAACCGTTCTGTTGTCAAGTGACTCTCTTCCTAGTATGCCTTGCCTTTCCCTGACCTTTTACTTTATTTGTAGGTAGACATTTGGGGAGGTGTTTTGTTTTGCTTTGTTGGATTTCTTTGATTTGGTTCAGTTTGTTTATCTTTACTTTATTTGAGACAAGGTCTCATTCTGTACCCCAGGCAGGCACAGAACGCACAATATAATTTTGCTTTGTTCACCCATGGTGAACCTCTTGCCTCAGCCATCCAAATAAAACAATGACAGAAGTGAATCCCTACACCCATGAATGTGTTTCATATTGCAAAATGTTGGCCCTGTGCCCATAGATGATTTGGATGAGTCTGATTAGACTGAAGCCATGGATTCATAAAGCAGCTGGCCTCATCTAACCTTTTGAGATTTGTACTTGCATTCAGTAATACAGTGACCCTTGTTTTCCTCTCTAGAGTACTATGTCTGTAAAATAATATAGGCTTGTGACTCATGGAGGTTCAGGGAGCTACTTCAATGTCAGAAATTCTGTGATGGATCCAAAGGAATAAAAATAATGACTTTTAAATCTTATAACAATTTATAAGTGGTATGCATCTAGTTTTGTTAACAAGAAAAGTAATTTATTTTGTAAAGGGGATAATTATTCATTAATTTGGGTCCAAGATGATTTTGTTCTTAAGAGGTAAAGTATAGACAGAGGAACACTTAAGGAAGAGTTGTTGATATTTTTGAAGTTTGCTTAACGCTCCATAAATACAAAATACCACCTTTCAATAGTTGGAGAGCAATCCATTAACAATCTTTTTCCAGGGGAACCTGGTGGGAAGAGTGTAATTTTTTTCTTCAATTTGAAGCTTAAAACAGAAAATATCAAAGTAGAAACTAAAGAAAATTAGACAGAAAACATGTTAAAGTCTTCAGTGAAAATATTTGCCCGAGTGAGATGCTATGGAAGTATGTATCTACATAATTTTAGGAAAAACATTATATAATACGTTGTTGTTGTTAATTTGTATTATTATTTTGTTACCAAAAATGTCCATGACTGCCCGTGATCCAGCAAAATCATTTCATCAGAAACTTTCAGTAAGTAGTACTACCTTAGGCAAATGATTATTGAGAAACCTCAGCAATATGCAGAGACGATGGGCTACTAAAATAGTAGTCATTTCAACTGAAAGTAACCTTGTAGAATCGTGGAAGCCTGAGATGGCACCAAGTAGGAAGAGTCTGCGAGAGAGGAGTTTATAGGCAGAGAAGAAATGAGCCTCTATCTATAGACATGGAGAATACCCACTTATTATTAAAGAAAAGTATAATACCAAAAAATGGTGTGTCTTAGTTATTTTTCCTGTTCTTGGGATATACACTATGACAAAAGCAACTTAGGAAATAATTTACTGTGGTTCCCAGTTTGAGGATGCAGTCTGTAATGGTGGCAATAATCAGGTGGGAGTAGTTCCCAAAGGGGAGACAAGTAGCATCTGCAGCTGGAAAGTAAAGAGTGATAAATGCTGGGGCTTGGGTTCTGTTATATGCTTTTCTATTGCTGTGATAAAACAACATGATCAAGGCAACTTATAAAAGAGTATATTTGGGTGTTTTATTCCAGAGAAATAGGATTCTTGATGGAGGAGTAGAAACAAGCAATAGGCCCGCCAGCTATAATGGATGCATACATATTTCAAGATATAGTAAAGGACAATCAGTTTTAACCACTGCATGGGAAAGCTTGGGGAAATATGGTTTTCAGATATGGACGTGTTTACATGTCTTTATTACAGGAGTATTTAAGGTTTATTAATAATTTAAAGGTGGTTTTAAGGGCTTTTAGCAGTGTATCAAACATTCACAGGATTTATATAGCATATTAATCCCATATCGCTCCCCTCTGACATCACAGTACTCTACTCTGTCTCTTATAGAATAGCATGCACCTCAATTGGTTATCTTTAAGATATCACTAAGGAAAATAAAATCTGTATTATTTTTTAATATACAGGAAATGATTTAAAAATGTTTAACAGAACAATGAAGTGTTTAGAAAGATCATAAAAATGTGATAGTAAGTGTTCGATTTGTTCACCCATGACTCTCAGGCCTTACACCTAAGTGGAAGCATTTCACTTTCTTGACTTTTTTTCTGGTAGCTAGAGAGCACACACAATTCCCAATACTTAAAAATAATCTCCAGTTGGGCCTGGATAGAAATTCTTCTAATCCCACTACTTGGGTACCTGTGATTAGATGACAAATGTCAAATTTTAGGCCAGCTTAAACTACATAACAAGAAATATATCGTATTACTACATACATTGTCAAAACTAACTTTAAAAAATAAATTTACTTAACCTCAAAGGTAGCTGAAAATATTAGCAAAACCATGTTTTATTTCCAGAATCTCTTATAACTCATATTACATCCATTTCAGGCATCTCTTTACATTAGGTCCCAGAGAACCCAGATTATCTTAACCTACATTGGTTTATTGGAAATATATCCTTTCTGTGTAAGTTTGTGCTTCCTGACACATTTCCCCCACTTCTGACTAATGTTACCAGAAATCTTTCGGAAAGGACCCAAATTACACTCAAATAATTTTAGAGGCAGGTCTATATTTGAGGGAATACAAAGTCAAATGGTATTTTGTTATATTGTCCTCATATGTACTTATCCAACTGAAAGATATTTAATCTGAAAGAAACAAGGGGAGATAAAATCAAAGTTGTGAGGGTCATCAATTAAATCAATAAAATTATTGATTTAAATAATAATCAATAAAAATAAACTTAACAATCATTTTTAAAGAAAAATATTTCTAATGGAGGATTATATTTTGAATAAGAAGAGTAGTAGTTTGTTAGGTTTCTAGTAATCAGTAGTGTGACTTTAATATAAAGAACACTCTAGAAAACATTAACTTTTTTTTAACACAGTAACATAAGAATAAGTGTAACTTACTTCATTTTGTTGGTATGTGAGTTATCAAAGATTATTCACACAATGTTTAACGAAAAGTAAACTATTGGACAAGATGTTTCAAAATGCCCACAAATTATTACATTTCCTGATGAAAGAATTAATGTTTGATAGATTCTGAATATCTGAGAATGTTCTTACTGGCTCACAAAGAACACATGGCCTTGACAACCCCTCATATGAATGTTTCACAGGGCAATGTTTGCAGATAGCAAACTTACTGGATGAGGTAATGTCTCCCTTTGGACAAATATTCAGCTTGCTTCCACTATTTATCAAAGTGCTGAATCCTTCAAGCTTAGAGCCCTGCTCCTGCAGAAAAGCCTATAGTGAGTGCAAACACCCATGATACAACCTTGTGTGACCCCCACCGAGGATACCATAAAACTACCCAAACTTGGAAAACAAGAAATTAATCTCCATCTGCCATTTTAACTGTGAGTAACAAAGTCCTTTGCCCTTTGTCTCTGACCCATAAATCTTATGCCTTCAACCTACATGTACAGAACAGAAATTCAACAAATGGCTAGTTTATAAACATGGAGGGAGACATCTCCAACCAATGCAGTTTCTAGACTTTTTATATCAAAGAATTTTGATACAACTTTGCTCATTCATATGTATTAATAGTTTTTAAAACTATGATATTCTCAAGGAGTTATCCTTTGGGAACTGTCCTAATACTGTGATGTAAGAAAATCAGACTTAACTTATTCATACTTGTAGATGAATTATTGACTCTCATTTCTATATTGAATATGATTTAGCAAAATTGTTGCTCTCTAGGATGATGATCAGAGAAGACAAAGATGAAATCTATTATTAAGATGTAATGGTAACATGTTAACAAAGAGGTACATTACAAATATTAGCTTTTTAATGAAATTCTTATTCTCTATATTTGTAACAGGTTAGAAATTATCAACTTTCTAAAAATATCTTTTTAAATGTATCATTTATTCTAAATCATTACTCACATATTTTTAATATATAAGACTACATAAAGGCATTCACATTTTTTCAAGATTTATTTATGTGTGTGCATTCCTTCTCTAAATGTATGTTTGAATACCATGTGCATGCCTAATATATATGGAGAACATTGGAATCCCTGGAACTGGAGTTAAAGATGTTTGCTATTTGCCATGTAGTTTCTGGGTTTTGGGTATTGGGTGCTGGGTGCTGGGAACTAACTTGAGTCCTCTGCTAGAACAAGGTTTCTGAACTAATGATACATCTCTTAAGCCAGTCAGATTTTACTGTTTATTTAAGTTACTTAAACTTTTATCATTTTGTTTATTATCATTGTGTATATTTGTGTGTATGACATGTGTGCATGAGTGCTAGCAAATATGTCCCATGGAACACATAGGAAAGTTGCAGGATGACCCTCAGAAGTCACTTCTTTCCACCATAAGTTCTGGGTCTCAAACTCAGGTCTTCATGTTTGTGCAGAGTGTTTTTACTTACTAAACCACCTTGTCAATACAACCTAATCCTATCAAAATGTTAGGTCTGTGTTTTTCCTAAGCATGGTCTACAATATGTATAAGCTTCCATGCCCATGCCTGTATCCATCCTAACTCTCCATGCTTTGCTCTCAGACGTCTACCTCTACTTCTCAGAAATCTATTCTAGTGGCTTTAGAACTTTTACTTTCCCATCCAATGTTAAACATATTTAAAGTAAAACACTCATTACCAGATATGTAATTACTCTTTTCTACAAGTCCAGAACACCAGTTATTCTAAATTAAGAAAGTTTATCAGCATCTATTCCTCTGTGGAGGGACATCTTGGTTGTTTCCAGCCTCTGGTTGTTATAAATAAGTTGCTATGAATGTGGTACATTTACACACTAGACTACTACTCAGCCATTAAAAACAATAAGTTTATGAAATTCACAGACAAATGGATAGAACTAGAAAATATTATCCTGAGTGAGGTAACATAATCAAAAAAAAAAAATCACACTTTGTATGTACTCACCGATAAGTGGATGCTGTTGATGGCCCTGCTGTTGTTTGGATTTCGCTGTTAATTATGCTTTCCCAGGAGGGATTGTCTGGAATGAGGAATGAGTCATTCAGGTTGACTTCTTGTGAACCATCCCCTAATGAATAAAGAAGCCAATCACTGAGTGAGTAGGCGGGACTTCCCTGTTGGATAGTGGAAGAGAGTAGGCAGGAGACAGATAGGGGCTTTGGACAGGTATAGTGAGAGGACAAGACTTCTGGTTTCCGTTTCAATGACAGATCTGCCAGCAGTCACAGCTGGAGAATTTAGATTTACATGGTTTACAAGATTAGGATGTTCAGCCCCTGCGACTGAGTTACCATTGTTTCTGAACTAAGTTTGCGTGGTGTTTTCCTTCGCTCTGTGGCTATAAAGGAACAGCGGCAAAGAGTGGGTTTGCCTGTTGTGCACCACAAAAGGCCATGGGAGTTTTGAAACATGAAGTATCGACCCACCAGTGGAAAGTAAGTGAGCTGGGAGGAAAGATTTTGGAGCTCTGAGTCAGAGAGTCTCCACAAGATAAGAACAGGCCAGCCATTGCCTGCCAGTGCATGGCCGGCCAGCCCGCAGGGGCAGAGAGTAGCTGGGTTTAGCGATGAATGGTGATGATTCTTTTTTAATGTTTCCCGTAACAGGTGGATATTAGGACAAAAGCTTGGAATACCCATGATACAACTTACAGACTATATGAAGGTCAAGAAGAAGGAAGACCAAAGTGTGGATGCTTCAGTCCTACTTAGAAGGGGGAACGAAATAATCATGGGAGGTAGACGGTAGGAGGGGCTTGGAAGGGACAGAGGAGGAGGAGAGGAAAAGGGGGAGCAGGATCAGGTGTGGGAGGAGACAGGGTAGATGTACAGTGGGTCAGGAAATTGAACAGAGGTGTGTAGCAATGGGGGGTGGGAAACTGGGGGTAGCCAACAGAAAATCCCAGATGCCAGCAAAGCAAAAGGCTCCTAAGACCTAATGGGAATGACATTAGTTGAAATACCCAACAAAGGGAAGAGAGAACCTGTAGAGAGAGACCATATCCAGAGATTAGTCATGACCCCTGGTTGAGGGATGGAACCACTCAACCTTCTCAAAATTTTAACCCAGTATTGTTCCTGTCTAAAGAAAAAGACAAGGACAAAGAGCAGAGCAGAGACTGAAGGAAAGGCCATCCAGAGACTGCCCCACCTGGGAATCCATCCCATATACAGCCACCAAACCTAGACACTACTGCTGATGCCAAGAAGTGCCTCCTGACTGGAGCCTGATATGGGTGTCTTCTGAGAGGCTCTGCCAGAGCCTTATAGATGCTAATGTGGATTCTTGCAGCCAACCATCAGACTGAGCACGGGACAGCAATGGAGGAGTTAGGGGAAGGACTGAAGGAGCTGAAGGGGTTTGCAACCCCATAGGAAGAACAACAATATCAACCAACCAGACCCCACCTCTCAATCCCCCAGAGCTCCCAGGGAATAAACCACCAACCAAAGAATACATGGAGGGACCCATGGCTTCAGCTGCATATGTAGCAAAGGATAGCCTTTTCTGCATCAATGGGAAGAGAGGCCTTTGATATTGTGAATGCCTGATGCCCCAGAGTAGGAGAATGCAAGGGAGTAGATGGTGGGGGAGCAACTTCATAAAACCAGGGGGGAGAGAGGGTGGGATAGGTGGTTTTCTGGGAGGGGAACAGGGAAGAGGGATAACATTTGAAAAGTAAATAAATAAAATAAAAAAGAATGTTCATCAGTTTTCTAGACTCAAGGAATCTTTTGACACATCTCATGATTCAGAGTTCCTGTCAGAAGGCACATATAAACATGTACTGCACTAACAGCAGGAGTGAATTAGTCTCACATTAGTCTAAGATGGTAGAAAGATAATCAGCATGGAAAATGGTGCCTAGAAAGTCGGTCAACATGCTACAGCTAAAGCTTTAGATGGATCTTAAACCAAGAATGGATTTTGTCATTTAAAATAGTTGTTCAAGAAGAAAATAAAAATTAGAAGAGAGAAAGCAAATAGATAAATACAAGAATGTATATCCATATCATATGTGAAACTGTGTATACACACATGTGTGAGTGTAATTTGATCCTCCAAACCTAAAATATTTACTATTTGCTTTCAAAAGAAATTTTCTCTGACATCTAGTCAAAAGTAATCACATAATGGTTCTTCAATATCACAAGTACATTGTGTTTAATTATACACTCTGAATTCAATGTATGTGGTAAATTACTCCTGTACAGTGTTGGCTGAGTCTGGTACCAGCCAATTTCCTGAACTGCCCATGTCTCACCATAATGACTAATCGCTAAAGCTTTGCTCCCTCTGCCTCCCAGCAGTGGTCATTTAAATATGTTAAAGTGAACTGAGGCCCAGAAAACCCAATTCATTTCATGAAGGGCTAACACATGATTAAATCCACATCATTTGTAATTCAAGAAAGAATTGAATGTTTAGGACAAATAATTGATGCACTTGGGACATAACAAATGGTATTGTACTAACAAAAGGAAGGAAATTATTTTCCCTCTCATGCATCTATCGCCAAATATATTTCTTTCATTTGAGAGCAAACATTGTAAAGAATAGTTTCTTATTACATTACCCAAAATATGACTTTTGAAAGAGAAGTAGAAAATGGAGAAATGGAGGAGGAAGATAAAGAGAGAAAGAACAAGACAGGAAGAGAAGAAAAGAAAAAAAAAAGAAAGAAGAGAATGGAAACTTTCTTCTAAGAGTACCATGTGGTAAGTTGTGTCTACAGAAAGGAGAAATGCGATATGCAACTTCTTGATGGTGTGAGAGGTCAGTTGGCAAAGGAAGAGTTTCTACCATGCATGGCAAATGATTACTCAGTGCAATCCAAATTCCTTCAGTACCTTAACACTCACCACACAGTACTCAAGAAAATAAAATCCACCACCATTATTAAAGAGATCTGCTCATTTTAAATGGAAATCTTCTGCAACATTTTTCCCCTAGAATGAGGAGAAAATATGCTAGTATTTGAATTCTTGAGATAGCAAACTTTACCACAACAACCTGGGGAAACAAATGTATACATAGGCACGATATGGTCTTAGAGTATGTCCAAAAAGGTGCAGGAGACAGAACCTCACCATTGCTTTGCTAGCAGTGTTTTCCAAATTCAATCATTTCCATGCTGGAGGGAGGCCCTTTTAGACTCAATAATTAATCAGATTACAAGGATCAAGCCTTCTCTTATCCAGGATATAAACAGTACAGCTACTGTTAACACTGTGTCCAACTACCTGCAAGTCTTATAGACAACTTTGGAATTGCAGCTTTTATGCATGTGAGGGCTTTTGGCCATACAGCCATTGCTCAGTTGCCAAATCTCTTGGTAAACTCACTGATTTTCCAAGATTATCTCTAATGCAATTATTAGTTTGATTTTGTTGGTATGCAATCTAGAAGATTTATTTATTTATTTATTTATTTATTTATTTATTTATTTTTGGGTGAGGGGTTCAAGACTGGGTTTCTCTGTGTAGTCCTGGCTATCCTGGAACACACTCTGTAAACGAGGCTGGCCTCGAATTCAGAAATCTGCTTGCCTCTGCTTCCCAAGTGTTGGGATTAAAGGTTTGTGCCACCACCGCCTGGCACACTCTGAAGTTTTAAGTGTTCATTGTCTCCCAGGAGAAATTTCACCAATATGGCAATCCAGAATACCCTTAATTGAATCATTACTGCTTATCCAAAGAACCTCTTGCATGAGCACCTTATTATGCTTTGATTGAGAGAATGGCTTTAAATGTCTCTCACTGCTTCATGGATTTGGATGTTTAGTCTCCATCTGGAAACACTACTTTGCAAGTTCTGATAAATTTTCTAGGTCACACCAAGCAACAGGGAGTCAGTTGATAGGTCCATGAAAATATTTTCTTTCTTTCTCTTCCTTCCTTCCTTCCTTCCTTCCTTCCTTCCTTCCTTCCTTCCTTCCTCTCTCTCTCTCTCTCTCTCTCTCTCTCTCTCTCTCTCTCTCTCTCTCTCTCTCTCTCTCTCTCT